>LAPY01000767.1:14423-25480 GCA_000970635.1 Eragrostis tef
GGGCGACCAAGTCCGACTCAACCGCAGTGTTCGCCCCCGACGATGCGGAGGCCGAGAAGGCGGGGAACAGCGCCGGAAAGGGGATGGTGGCGCTGGACGACGTGATCGTGAACCCGGTGGGGCTGGGCCGGCGGTCCCGTCAGGTGTTCGACGAGGGGTGGCGCAAGTTTTCGTCCTCCGCGGCGGTCCAATGTGCGACTTCACGGTGCCCGGCGCGCAGGACACCACCGTCCTCGTCGTCGGCGCCACCAGCCGCATCGGCCGCATCGTCGTCCGCAAGCTCATGCTCCGTGGATACAATGTCAAGGTCATCTTCAGTTCATGATCACTCCGTTCAATTCATCTTCTCCCTTTTTGGTTGAAGTTTGCATGTCTTAATCAGTTCATGTGCTACTTTACACAGGCGTTAGTAAGAAGGAATGATCCAGAAGTGATCGACATGCTTCCAAGATCTGTGGATGTCGTGGTTGGTGATGTCGGCGATCCTTCTTCTGTTCAAGCTGCTGTATCAGGTTGCAACAAGGTGATCTATTGCGCCACCGCACGGTCAACTATTACTGGAGACCTTAACAGGGTTGATAACCAAGGAGTGAGAAATGTTACCAAGGCCTTCCAGGTAATCTTTACTAAAACACTTATGATCACCTAATCCCCTTGAAGAACCGTGTTGCGGAACTTTTTTCTGTGGTGACCTTGTTGCTTCAAAGTTATTCAATGGGCTGTTAACTGTTATGCAGGATTACTACAATCAGCTGGCCCAGTCAAGGGCTGGCAAAAGCAGCAAGAGCAAACTTTCGATTGCCAAATTTAAGTCTGCCAAATCTGTGCAAGGATGGGAGATCCGGCAGGGATCATACTTTCAGGATATCTATCCTTCTAGGTTTGATGAAAGCACCGATGCAACATTCGAATTTTCAGAAAGTGGACAGGCTGTTTTCTCAGGTACTACCTGCTAACTAAGATATCTGTTTCTCAAAAGTTGTACACTTCTGTGGATTTTTTCTTTATATTTGATTATATAGGTCTACAGAAATCCACCTTTTGTTCTATGTTAGATTTCTTATCAGAATCTTCTACTGTCAGGGTTTGTTTTCTCAAGGGGTGGCTACGTTGAAATATCTAAAAGGCTTTCCCTTCCTCTGGGTTCCACCCTGGATAGGTATCGTAAGCTTTGTTTCCTTTTCAATTTATATTCATTTCACTAAGGTTATAACTTAAGTTCTTGACATGTTTATATATTAACATCATGTTGCATCATTAATTCTACCTGAAGATATGATGGCTTGCTTCTTTCGGTGGGTGGAAATGGAAAATCATATGTTATTATTCTTGAAACCGGTCCGCTGGCTGACACCAAACAGAGCAAGAAATATTTTGCTAGAATGAACACAAAAGTAGGGTTTTGTAGGGTAAGTGGCATTTGATGGTACATCCCTGTGTATGCTGCTTGGTTGTGAATTGCTAATTAAGCAACCTAACATGGAGCAAATTCTTGTTTTGTGCAGATAAGAGTGCCGTTTTCGGCTTTCCGGCCAGTAAATCCACAGGATCCTCCACTCGACCCTTTCCTTGTTCACACACTAACCATCAGATTCGAACCAAAAAAGCAGGTTAGTGGTAAGTTACTGCCTGTCTTATACACAAGTATGGCCGAATTTGCTGACTTAGCAGTTACCAACCAAATCCTGTCTGCAGAGACCTGGTGACTCCTCATTCCAGGAAGGCAGTGACCCCAGGAACTTTGAGCTGAAAATGGAATTTATAAAAGCTTTACCGGTAAGTTTTTACTTTGTGCATGCCAGGTGTAATAATCATTGTTCAGTTCCCTTATATTTTCTGAGATTGTCTTCTGCAGACTGGTCAGGAAACAGACATTGTACTGGTCTCGTGCACAGGATCAGGAATTGAACCTAACAGGAGAGAACAAGTGCTCAATGCGAAGAAGGTATCACTGCTCACCCACATCAACACCTATGAACTATTATTGATGCACACCTAATGGACAAGGTTAATCATCTAGTGTATAACTATATTCTGCTAGGCTGGAGAGGATGCATTGAGAAAATCTGGCCTTGGATACACAATTGTGAGGCCAGGTCCACTGCAGGTACGACATTGAGCGTACTTTTTCATCTGACAGACGATGTATTAAGTTCTATGTATCGCTTGCTTCAGTTCAAGCTGCATTGTGACATGGCATTTGTTTTCTTGTTGCAGGAAGAGCCTGGTGGCCAACGTGCCTTGATCTTTGACCAAGGGAACAGGATCTCTCAGGTAACTTATATAGCGTTCGGTGTATCCTGTTGTATGATTCGGATAGAAGCACGTTGCAGTCCATGCTAATAACTAGTCTAACTCGTCATGCAGGGCATCAGCTGTGCTGATGTAGCAGACATTTGCGTAAAAGCGCTGCATGATTCGACAGCGAGGAACAAAAGCTTCGATGTAAGATACACTACCCTTATCGTGCGCAAGAAATTAACAGTTGATTTCCTATCAGTAAATTGCAACAGTGCAGTACCTAACTCTGAGTCATCTCCTTTCTTCAGGTCTGCTATGAGCATGTTTCAGAGCAAGGGAATGAGCTCTATGAACTTGTAAGCAGTCTCGAGCCGAAACCTGTTTCGTATTATTACGTTTCAGTTCATGTTGTCTAATCGGATTGATGAAATGGATTTGCTGTTGCAGGTGGCTCATTTGCCTGACAAGGCGAACAACTACCTTGCGCCAGCACTCTCGGTTCTGGAGAAAAACACCTGATTTCTTCCTGGGATGATATACCACGGATTACCTGCTGTGAATTGTGTATAATATACCACGGCTTTGTTGTAAATCTTCGTCCTTTGCAATCATAGAAAGAAACCGTCGTGCCGTGTGGAGTCCACATGGTGCCATGTTTATAGATGACAGAGCAGAAGTTCGGGGTAGCAGTTGGTTTCTGACGTTCATAAACCACTGCTTTTTTTGCCCCCTTCAATGTATAGTTGTATGTAAATGATTTGGAATGAGAAAGGAAAGGGAAAGGAAGTTCGGTAGGATAATTGTTATGTGAACGGAGCATCTGAACTCTCTTGCAATGTCCATCCTCCAATATAAGCGATTGATGTGACCCTGTTGTTGGTGCCCAAGTGCAAGCGCGAGGAATGTTCCTATGCTATTTTTGGCTATTTTTGAGATACTATAAAAGCATGACACATGCTACTATCAGAACATTCATGTGAGGAAAATAGAGAACAAGGGAAGAAGGCATGTTTCTTGCGCAGAGAAAATGCAAAAGCTCACCTACACGGCAGATGATCATTGCAGACAGAAAAGGTCTTGATATATATATATACCCCCTAAAAGTTGAGGGGTTGAGAGGATCGTTGCAGACAGAAATACAACTACTAGAAGGAATTGACAAGAACGCTTTGGGACCCCCACGAAGAAAACAACAACTCGGGTAAGCTCCATCCATGGAAGCGAGGACGAAGCCGAGAAAGGAATGGACCATCCCCTGCCTGGTCAGCTAGCCTGCCACAGGTATAGGATGAGGCTCCACTGCAGTAAAAAGCAATCCATGGTAGGCATTGACCGGTGTCAGCCCAGCGGCGTACCGTTGACCGGTCAAACCGTTCCTGTGACGGACGCTCGAAAACTTCGCAGCGACGCGTTGGTTTGGCGCTATTCATTCGCGCAGTTCATTGGTCTTTGCCATTTCTACCGGGGCACCGGACCGGAGAGCTGCCTGTCTTTTCCTCGATTCCTTCTCGCAATCACCTGGCTGCTGCCCGCGAAGCAAAGCTCCACACGCGCGCGCCGCTTCTCCTCTTCTCCTTCCTTCTTTGTTTGGTGATAGATCCACCCATCCACCTTGGCGCACGCAGCGGCGGGCGGGAAAAGGGAGGGAGCACTACCAAGACGATAAGGAGGGAGGAGAAGAGGCGGGATGAACGGTGAGGCTAACGGCGAGGAGGGCCTGCAGCAGCCTCAGCCCCCGCGAGGAGAGGAGGAAGAGGAGCAGGACGAGGACGAGGAGGAGCGGCAACCGCCGCCGCAGAGGCGGCAACCGCATCCGCCGCAGGTGGCGATGAGGAACGTGGGCTACGTCGGCAAGCACCGCCTCACCGCCGCCATCGCCCGCCTCGACCAGGAGCTGCAGTCGCTCCAGGTGCGCACGTCTCTCTCTATCTCCTTACGAACAACCTCTCTGCTCTCCCGTGGATCCGTCCGTTCCTGCTTCCAATTAGGAAAACCAGTCCCAGGAGAGTCAACCGCCCAAGCTACTGCTGCTGGAGTTCTGGAAACGCGATCCAGATCTTCTTGCCTTGGGTCAAGAAACACCGATTCTCCATTTTAGGATCGAGAACTATTAGATTGTCCCTGTGCGTCGTACATTGCCATAGGATCACCTGCGCGTGCTTCCTCCATAGAAAGGGGAACTAAAATTTGTTTCTTCTACGTTTTGGTGGTTGTGCTCATCGTTCTGGAACAGGTTGGAGGCCATCTCCTGCTGTCTGATTGTGGAGTAGAAATGGGGGACCCGGCTCAATGGCGATGGGGCCTAGTAAGACAATCATGTAATGATGATACCGTAAAATTGCCGTTTACAACATCAGCATATCTCGGCTGCAGGAGTTTTGGTGTTTCTTGGGAATGCTTATTAGCCATTTATAGTGCTGTTTGCATGTACCACGAGTGACATGTGACCAGCTTAGCTCTGTTTAGTGCTAAGTAGGATTCTGCTCAACAATGTGCCGGGTTCTTGGACAATGAAAAAAAATGTGTACCTTTGTCTTCACTTATGTGCTCTCTGACTGTCTAAACAAACAGTATGCTTCTTTGTTGGATGGAAGATAATCTGAAACTTGTGAGCCTTCGTCTTTTATATAGGAAAACTTGTTAAGCTGTGGAATTCGAGTGAGGTGTGTAATGAGTCCCCACTAAACAGAGCTAAGATGGTCACAATACTTGTGTTCAAAGAAGTTGTAGCCTCATCCGAAGGAATTTTGTGACTAATGCTAGTTATTGGTATGCACACTTAGGGAGTGTTTGGATCGTAGCCACAGCTCGCCATAAATGTGGCGCAGAGCTGCTGCCTTTGGTTGCCGCCACGGCTTAGTGCCGAAGAATCGCTGCTTACGCATAGTTCATTTTTCACGCCAAAATGCGCCGAAGTTATGGCGGACATTTTGTTCGCCGCACCTGCGGCATGGCCGCACTTATGGCATCAACAATTTTGGATAATTCTGTATCATGAACGCAGCAGCTGTGCGCCGCAGTTATGATTAATGCTAGTTATTGGTATGCATACTTAACAACTTTCATTTGATGCCCCCAAAATGTTCCATTGGAGAGCTATTGATGTCTCATTTCGCATCAATGGTAGGTAGTAGTTCAGGAAGAACGTCTTTGGAAAAAAAAATCCAGATATGTGAAAGTGAAACCCTGTTTGACTGAACCCCTCTATGGATAATTGCCAATATTTGTGTAACCTGATATCAATCAGACTACACAGGATTGTCATGATGTGGCCCTAATTTATGTTGCCGTTTAATCTTTGACAACTTTATTTCACAAGGTCAGCTAAGAACATTTAAGAAGGGGTCACGAATAGAGAAATTGTTATGTCTGGGGGGCGTGGTTAGAGCCATGTCTGTGTTCATTTGGAAGTTTTGGCTAATACACCTTCCCGTCATAAATCTGTGAAAACCAGCTTATGACTGTTACCACCATCCTTTCTAGTTTGCATGCGCAGAGATTTCATGACTGCTGAAAACCGGCGACCCCTTTGTGGCAGTTTTCTGTTATGACAACTAATTCAGCACGTGTATTTCATGCAGGATGAATTGAATGAGCTTGAGACCATGGAACCTGCATCAGCTGCATGTCAGGAGTAAGTAGATTGGAGTATAGCATTTGTTAACCAGTTAACTCCCTGTTTTTCCACTTACTAATTTGCATCGCCCTCTTGAACAAGCCAGAGTCATCACGAGCACAGAAGGAAAACCAGACCCACTTCTTCCAATGTAAATGCCAATCTTCAGATATTCTCCTTTTGTTTCAGCTAACCTCATCCTGCAAAAATCCTTCGACAGCGCTCATGACTCATGTAACCATCTTCTTTGCAGCACCAGTGGTCCAGAGAACTCTTCTTGGGACAGATGGTTTCAACGGGTCCGCAGCTCTCGCAGCAACAAATGGTGGGCATCCAAAGGCTCTGACTTCTCCTAGCCAAGGCAAGAGACCCTGAATCGGCTGTGTGCAGATTAAAGCCACCTGAACTGCATCATTCATCCATTGGTGATTTGCAACATGTTACAGTTGCAGTGTCGTATGTGTAACACCGGATAGTTTTGGAGAGAATTGTTGTATATGTAGTTATCCCTAACAAGAGCACTGATGTACCCAACATCAGATCATACTGTTGTTCACAAGATGGCAGTCACATGATTTTTTGCAAACGGTATCAGAAAGAACATCAGGTTTAAATTGTGTTGTGTTTTGTATCCTCTCATTAGTTTATGCTGATTACAAACATGCCCAACAGGTTGTGAACGAATAGTAAGCCCACGTGCCCGTACAAGATACAGCACTTGCAGTTCCAGCTCATTCCATATGAACAGAATAGCATATCAGGTCGAACCACGTAAAGAATGCACAGATCCAACTCGCTTACGTGATATGTACAATTTCAATCAGCTTCAATCACAGAAACCACTTCTATCATGCTACAAATAGATCCTGGAACTAGAAGAGCTACTACAATCCTAACAAACATGTGGCTGGATTGGCTATATGCCCGTATTACGGCTAGACGACTCCAATCCTACTTAACATATCCAAATTCTTGAAACAAGTTGGACGCCGGGACGCCGCCCTTGGCCAGTTTGGCCTTTGCGGGCTTCCACTTGGGCAGAACCCTACCAGAAGCCACCGGCTTTTGGACGCTACACAGCTCGTCGTCCAGTGTTTCGAATCCATCCAGATCAGCGTCCATGCACCGGTCGCCGTGGACCATGCTCGCCGCATCAGACGGCACCTGCTTGGGGGTGCTCCGCGTCTTCGCCGCACGCTTCTTGGACTGAACCGTGCGGTCTTCAAAGTCGTCGCCGTTGCTTGACACGGCTCCGCTGGTGCAGCCTCGTCTCTTCTTTGCGGCCTCGGTGTGCTCGTTGCTGCCACTTCCGCTGCCGCTGCTGTTCCTCCTTGGGTTTGGGTGTTTGCTGAGAAAATCCTCTATGGTTGCAAGCACCCGGTCCCCGTACTTCTTGACCTTCACCCTGAAATCAAGCATATTAAAAACGAGTATAGCTCTACTTCTAGTTCTGAATGTGCGCAAGCGCTGACTAAAAGCATGAGACAGCCGTGTAAACATATAAAAGGAAGTAAATGTCTTACTTGCCAACACCGTTTATCTCCAAAAGTTCTTCTTTCGTTCTTGGTACGTGTATGCTCATTTCCCTCAATGTATCCGTTCTGAAAATGGAATGCAATCATGTCAGGAATCAGTGAGTGCTTCACAGCAGGTGTGCCTAACAAATAATAACTTACTATTCCCCTAAAAAGACAAGTAACTTACTTGAATATGTGGTATGGCTGGCATCCTTCACTGCATTCATCCATTATCCGTTCTCTAAGGAAAACTAAAGCATCGAAAAGCATTGATGCAAGGTTCTGCAATGCATGAAAGTAGATATTGGAACAGAGGCAAAACATATAAAGACCCTACCCACACAATCCGCACCGGTGCACCGGTCTCTAGGTGTATGTTTTTACCTCATCCACCTCACTTTGCTGTTGAACACTCTTATTGATTTGAGGAAACGATGATTCGTCAAGTTTTCCCATTTTGGGGCCATTCTCAGGGATAGGGAACCTGCAAGATAACATAATTAGAAAATTATCATGATCATTAATAAATATTTGTTAGGATGTGGAAGATTGAAGTACACTGTACACCAACTCAAAAAGAAACAAGGAAAATAAAATGAGAATGTACAGAGTACATACATGCAGCAAAGAATGTGCATGAAGGTAGTAGTTCAGGAAGAACGTCTTTGGAAAAAAAAATCCAGATATGTGAAAGTGAAACCCTGTTTGACTGAACCCCTCTATGGATAATTGCCAATATTTGTGTAACCTGATATCAATCAGACTACACAGGATTGTCATGATGTGGCCCTAATTTATGTTGCCGTTTAATCTTTGACAACTTTATTTCACAAGGTCAGCTAAGAACATTTAAGAAGGGGTCACGAATAGAGAAATTGTTATGTCTGGGGGGCGTGGTTAGAGCCATGTCTGTGTTCATTTGGAAGTTTTGGCTAATACACCTTCCCGTCATAAATCTGTGAAAACCAGCTTATGACTGTTACCACCATCCTTTCTAGTTTGCATGCGCAGAGATTTCATGACTGCTGAAAACCGGCGACCCCTTTGTGGCAGTTTTCTGTTATGACAACTAATTCAGCACGTGTATTTCATGCAGGATGAATTGAATGAGCTTGAGACCATGGAACCTGCATCAGCTGCATGTCAGCAGTAAGTAGATTGGAGTATAGCATTTGTTAACCAGTTAACTCCCTGTTTTTCCACTTACTAATTTGCATCGCCCTCTTGAACAAGCCAGAGTCATCACGAGCACAGAAGGAAAACCAGACCCACTTCTTCCAATGTAAATGCCAATCTTCAGATATTCTCCTTTTGTTTCAGCTAACCTCATCCTGCAAAAATCCTTCGACAGCGCTCATGACTCATGTAACCATCTTCTTTGCAGCACCAGTGGTCCAGAGAACTCTTCTTGGGACAGATGGTTTCAACGGGTCCGCAGCTCTCGCAGCAACAAATGGTGGGCATCCAAAGGCTCTGACTTCTCCTAGCCAAGGCAAGAGACCCTGAATCGGCTGTGTGCAGATTAAAGCCACCTGAACTGCATCATTCATCCATTGGTGATTTGCAACATGTTACAGTTGCAGTGTCGTATGTGTAACACCGGATAGTTTTGGAGAGAATTGTTGTATATGTAGTTATCCCTAACAAGAGCACTGATGTACCCAACATCAGATCATACTGTTGTTCACAAGATGGCAGTCACATGATTTTTTGCAAACGGTATCAGAAAGAACATCAGGTTTAAATTGTGTTGTGTTTTGTATCCTCTCATTAGTTTATGCTGATTACAAACATGCCCAACAGGTTGTGAACGAATAGTAAGCCCACGTGCCCGTACAAGATACAGCACTTGCAGTTCCAGCTCATTCCATATGAACAGAATAGCATATCAGGTCGAACCACGTAAAGAATGCACAGATCCAACTCGCTTACGTGATATGTACAATTTCAATCAGCTTCAATCACAGAAACCACTTCTATCATGCTACAAATAGATCCTGGAACTAGAAGAGCTACTACAATCCTAACAAACATGTGGCTGGATTGGCTATATGCCCGTATTACGGCTAGACGACTCCAATCCTACTTAACATATCCAAATTCTTGAAACAAGTTGGACGCCGGGACGCCGCCCTTGGCCAGTTTGGCCTTTGCGGGCTTCCACTTGGGCAGAACCCTACCAGAAGCCACCGGCTTTTGGACGCTACACAGCTCGTCGTCCAGTGTTTCGAATCCATCCAGATCAGCGTCCATGCACCGGTCGCCGTGGACCATGCTCGCCGCATCAGACGGCACCTGCTTGGGGGTGCTCCGCGTCTTCGCCGCACGCTTCTTGGACTGAACCGTGCGGTCTTCAAAGTCGTCGCCGTTGCTTGACACGGCTCCGCTGGTGCAGCCTCGTCTCTTCTTTGCGGCCTCGGTGTGCTCGTTGCTGCCACTTCCGCTGCCGCTGCTGTTCCTCCTTGGGTTTGGGTGTTTGCTGAGAAAATCCTCTATGGTTGCAAGCACCCGGTCCCCGTACTTCTTGACCTTCACCCTGAAATCAAGCATATTAAAAACGAGTATAGCTCTACTTCTAGTTCTGAATGTGCGCAAGCGCTGACTAAAAGCATGAGACAGCCGTGTAAACATATAAAAGGAAGTAAATGTCTTACTTGCCAACACCGTTTATCTCCAAAAGTTCTTCTTTCGTTCTTGGTACGTGTATGCTCATTTCCCTCAATGTATCCGTTCTGAAAATGGAATGCAATCATGTCAGGAATCAGTGAGTGCTTCACAGCAGGTGTGCCTAACAAATAATAACTTACTATTCCCCTAAAAAGACAAGTAACTTACTTGAATATGTGGTATGGCTGGCATCCTTCACTGCATTCATCCATGATCCGTTCTCTGAGGAAAACTAAAGCATCGAAGAGCATCGATGCAAGTTTCTGC
Source organism: Eragrostis tef (assembly GCA_000970635.1). Lineage (NCBI taxonomy): Eukaryota > Viridiplantae > Streptophyta > Magnoliopsida > Poales > Poaceae > Eragrostis > Eragrostis tef. The sequence continues at coordinate 24,732 of LAPY01000767.1, forward strand.
AATGCATGAAAGTAGATATTGGAAGAGGCAAAACATATAAAGATCCCACCCACACAATCTGCACCGGTCTCTAGGTGTCGTTGTATGTTTTTACCTCATCCACCTCACTTTGCTGTTGAACACTCTTATTGATTTGAGGAAATGATGATTCGTCAAGTTTCCCCATTTTGGGGCCATTCTCAGGGATAGGGAACCTGCAAGATAACATAATTAGAAAATTATCATGATCATTAATAAATATTTGTTAGGATGTGGAAGATTGAAGTACACTGTACACCAACTCAAAAAGAAACAAGGAAAATAAATGAGCTTGTACAGAGCACATACATGCGGCAAAGAATGTGCATGACTAAACCAAACACAATATGTATCAGGGCACTCCATTATTTAACATCCTGATTTAATTACACAATTTCATGTTTCTGCCTTTCGATTCAACAAGTCTCATTTGATATTCTGATCTTCCGCGGCATCAAGATCAAAGTGTAGGAAGGTGATATTTGCAAAACACTGTAGGTAACTGCACGTTGACAGGGTCATGGGCAGGACAGCTATTCCATTTAGGAAGAAGTCTATGTTACTACCCTCAAGTATTCATGTTGTTCATTTAACCCCCTAAACTAAGTTTTAGTCCAATTTACTACCCAAACTATCTAGATTGGTTCAATTCACCCCCTCGTGAATTTTTACTTTTTTGTTTCTCTTTGTACAGGTTATATTTGAACCTCAAATTTTGTAGGATGGTAGAT
>LAPY01000767.1:27469-39297 GCA_000970635.1 Eragrostis tef
TTTTTTAGAAATATTTTCTTGCATTATTCTATCTTATATGTCGAATTTGTATTGCATACTTTTCACATACAAAAAATTTTAAAAAATCTTTAAACATTTTTCTAATGTAAACTATGTTTTAAACTATAATCTCAAGAAATTTCACACTCAAACATGATGCGTACCTAGAGATACAAAAAAGAAAAATTTCATGAGGGAGTAAATTGAACCAACCTAAATAGTTAGAGGGAGTAAAATAGACCAAAAAATGGTTTAGGGGGTTAAGTGAACTACATGGATACTTGAGGGTAGTAAAATGGACTTCTTCCTTCCATTTAACACATAGAGACTGCTATCTAGCACCGATACCCAGCAACTTATAGGCAATAAACAGTCAAATCATAGAACTATGAATACCGATCAACGGCCAATGTGCCATCCTATAAGTAGCCAATTTCTAACCAACTACAAAGGCCCTAAATCAGCCAGTACATGAAAAATGTTGACAGATACCCAAATGCTAGTCTCTCATGCTTAGTACAAATATGTATTAAGCGTCATCATCAAAAAGCATACAGTGGAAGTACTGCGCATACACTTCTGGAAAAGGCGGCACATGAAAAAAGTACATATGATTCAATAAAGATGGAAAAGCTAATATTTATATAGAAATGTAATAGTTGTCAACCAAGCTTAAACATGCAAAAGACAGAAAACTCACTTTAGGACAATTCTTTGCTTGCCAGAGCGAAGATCATTAACTTTCAAATGATTAGCCTGCATAACAGGCATCACAAGGGAAATGTATGTGTTAAATCAAGCATGGCGGTAGAGGTTGCAAACAAAATAATTACAAGCGTTTATCTCACAATAATCCAACTGAGGCATGTCAAGTATTTTTCACCTTTAGGACAGATGATACTGATCCGTAAATGTTGTCGCTTTTTTTTATATCCTCGACTAGTATTCCCTCAGTTACTAAATAGCGCAATATTCTTGATGCGTCACCTTTAGGTAGTTGCTTCCCAGCTCCGTGAAGAGCTAAATTTTCATGACGTTGCTTCTTGACCTATGGATATTAATAGACATATTTTTGTGCAGTTAAGTTGCAAGGTAACTGCATTAATAAGCTTAGAACATAATGATTTGAGAATTTATCAAAAAACAATAACACATACGTTTTGGCTCAAAGAACCCCTGAAAACTTCAAGAATGTGACAAGATGAACATGACTGTCCCGTCATCGTGACCAACTCAACCTAAAGTAATAAAATAAGATTGTAGATTTGTAGAGAGGTGCATGCATGTATCGGAAAGGAGTCAAAAACATATATTCGAAAGGAATCAAAAACATATGTGCACTTACCAATTGCCTAGCAATGTCTGTGACATCTCTCTCAACCCATGTCAACTCTTTCAAACAGTTATCACAGGTCTTTGCACAAAGTGAGGGATCGAACATCTCTCCAAAGTGAATCAGTTGAAGCAGGCGTCTGCAGTCCACATCGTTTTCACAATAACTAACCTGCAGAAAGAAAGAAAAAACATATTATCATGATTTTTCATACTTTACAACAATAAACAGAAGTGTGCATAAAAAAAAAACTTTAGATACCATGCGCAGGAGATTCTCCTTGTGTGTTTTAAGTGCTTGCTCATATGAAGATGAATAGCCTCCACGTGGTGTTGCTGATTGCTCCGCAACTCCTTGCGTAAGCATGTGTCGTACACGAATCTAAATTTTTTTTCAAGAAAATTAATTGTTTGTGATAATGCATTAAGATAATGAGGAGCTTCCAACAAGGTACTAAGGTCAGTAGACTTACATAGTCAGAATACTGGTAATATAACAAACAAGATGAAGGTTTCCCATCTCTACCGGCACGTCCACACTCCTAATGGTATGCTCAATCATCAAACAGCTTAAATTTTGCAGTTCTGCTGTGCTTTTTGTGAAACTTATGCTATGAAAAGTACCTGATGATATCCTTCAATGGACTTGGGTAGTGAATGATGAATAACAAAACGAACATCAGGTTTATTAATACCTACAGTATGTAAGGTACCATTAGCATGGGATACCCACAAATAAATGTTACACATACATATGTTTGAAGATCAAGTTACCCATCCCAAATGCAACTGTAGCACAAATTATGTTGATCTTATCCTTACTCCACTGCCTCTGAACACGTGCTCTATCCACAGGATCCAAGCTACCATGATAATGCGCTACCATATGTCCACATTCCTGGTAGAGGAAATGGAAACAGTCATAAGTTCTAGTTGGACAGGTCAATAGCTACATGCCACATCAACCAGCATCCAGGAATCAGTAAGAATGGTTACATCTAACTTATTCTACTAAGCCTCAAGTGCCATAGCTGCCTGTGTAGACACTAATGAGACTTTTGCAGCAAAGCTTAGACAAACATTTAACTGTGCGCTATCAAAATTCAAACCTAACTCAGTTATCAAGTTTATATCTTCTACAGAGTTGCACGAAGATGTTCAAATCATTATGAGCCAACTAAATGAAGAATGGGCATGTTAACAATTTGCAATCTTCTGGCATAAAAATAGCTAAAGTTCAGTGCATCAGTACTCTAGGCATGAAAATTGAGGTAGCAAGGAATTGCTGATAGCAAAGTCCCAGGACATTTGCCTCAAGAAAAAAAAATTGTATGTTACTTATAAAGTTGTATCAAAGCCAAGCGAAAAATGCAACCAGAGATTAACACACAATCCATCTACAAGTAGGCGACCCAATTTTTATTTTGAAAAAAAAAGAGCATGTGCTGATAGACTTAAAATGGAAGTCCCACCATATATCAAAGAAAAAATTGAAACAATGTGTGGGGATACTGATAGATGAATAAGCAAGAATCTGCTCCAGTGAGCAAGGCTAATGAATCAAATATCAAAAAGAAAGAAGGTTTGAACAGTTTATAGTTCAAGAGATAACCCTTAGTTTTTCAGCCACTTTCTCGCAATCCATTCTTGAAAGGCAATATATGATTCCACATTCTTTAAAATGATTTGTACGAATAAAGGAATCGATATCTTCGAGGCATTTCTTTGTCTTGGGCCTTAAAAAGTACCTGAAAACTCAAAAAATGAGACGGCATGCCACAATAGGACTTCTGCTTGAACATATCCTTAAAAGCACTTACCTCAGATTTGGACGATTAAAACTTTGTCTGAAAACAATACAATTTTCAAGGCCTAATGCTTGAACAACATCTTCCTTAACCCTAGCAGTTGCTGTCGCCGTCAAGGCTAGGACTGGTGTCTTTGGGAACTTTTGTTTTAAAAGACCCAAATTCTGGCATATCATAAAAATATCAGAAAATCATTCTTTATTAATTTCAGCACGAACGTATCTTGTCCAATAGAAATACCTTGTAGTCAGGTCGGAAATCATGACCCCACTGGCTTACACAATGAGCTTCGTCAATAACGATTCTTGAAAGATGGCCCCGTGAATATACGTTTTCCAATAGTCTCAAAAGGGTATCACTCCTGTGCTTAAAAAAAAATCTTACTGATTAACAGCTACATTTATAACATTTGTACTCTCGCAACACAGGAGAAATGCATGTCATTGTATTTAAAGGATAAAATGTTTTATGCAGTTGAGTTCATAGTGTGTGAGGTGACCATAGGGAAAGCATGCATATACCCAGGGGACTCAGCAGGTTATGAAAGCATAGAACTGAAACTATGTATAGGAAAATGTGAACTGCTGGGTATGCAAACTCTCCAAAAAAGCAAATCACATGAATTAGTTTCTGGAGGTTGTCTTATAAAAAGCAGCATGACTTTTAAAATAGTTAGGAATAATGTACTAAATTTAAATGCAGTTAGATACATGCAACCCAGAATCTGCACGATTCAGCTCACCTAGCTATTTTCTCTGGAGTGACATACAACAACTTATAGTGGCATACCACTAAATCTCTTAGTATCTCTTGCTGTTGAGACCAATCCATGTTGGCACTCAGGTAAGTTGCAGGAATATTTGCCTGATCCAGACATAAGCTGGTCAATCAGAGAAGCATCAAGAAATATGTATAAGGAGATGGAACGATTAGTACCTGTGACAGGTGCATGATCTGGTCTTGGATGAGTGATACAAGAGGGCAAACTACTAATGTTATTCCCTCACCAATAAGAGCTGGAAGCTGCAAATTATAAATGAGCATCAATACTGGTTGCATATGATAATCTGGTTATTCTCAAAGGAAGAATTGTAATTCATAGATGGAATTAGTAGTTATTTATTTTTGTGCCAGAACAATGATTATTCCCCTCCAAATGGATAAAAAGGTAAACTATCTGTCTGTGCACATTTACAAACAAAGCTTGAATTACCATCAGTCATACTGTAGTTAAATGATCCATGGATATATATATATATATGAGCAATGCTTATTCCCCTCCTAATGGATATGTGAGCATTCGCAAAGAGGAAATAGTGTGAACATAAAAAAAAACAAATATCAAGAGACACATGACAAGCAGTGAAATGATCAATCATTTATTCATATAAACATGTTTTACTACCTGATAAGTCAAACTTTTCCCACCACCAGTTGGCATTAGAACGAAAACATCATTCCCACTCATTGTTGCATTGATTATTTCTCGCTGATTTGGACGGAAGGAATGGTTTCCAAACTTGCTTTTGTTCTTATTCTGAAGATGCACTAAAAGTTAGTGATATTCAATAAAACAATGCTGCAGGAAATAGTATATAGATGATTTTGAAAGAAAAAAATAACCTCAAGATCCATTGTCCACGGAAAATTTTTACTGTTCCACCTTTTGTCTTTAGAACCTTCAGTGTAGTTAACATCTATAACCTTCGGGGCATAATCTCGTGATACAGAATTTAGTGGTGTGCTCAGATTATCCGTGTAGGAACATGGGGCAGGAGAATAGAATAAATTACTGTCGCCCGGTCCATTCCTGTTATAAAGCTGAGATTGGAATCTATCGTTGTCCATTACAAGAGTGCTCTGTGGGGTCATAGGGGGGTGATGCCCAAATATAGAAGTTGTGGATGCCATAGAGTGTGATCTCTGTCTCTCCTCGTCTTGGGCTGAGCTTACCATATGCTCCGTGAGCAGCTGAATCTGTTTGTTTAGATGCACTCTGCAAAGTATGACCATAGCAAACATTACTCTTGATGGAAACGGATAGTTATGAAAGGTACAGAAAATAATAATTAGGCTCAAGAATCAAACCGCTTTTGACGAAGCTCTTCATAATATTGGGGGCTGAGTTTGCCGTCACCATCAAGAAGTTCATTGGCTACAGCAATGAGCTTATCCTTCATCTCCTGCAAATGATCCATTGCTTGTGGGCAAAATGCTAGCTGCACAGGTTTAGTGGTGGCTAGTGAGATAAAATGCAGAAAATAGCTCCTAAGTACAGAACAAATATGCCATATGGTGATTCAATTTATTACTTGGCCTACCTTGCACTGATGACTGCATAGTTCAGAGAGTTCTTGTGGTAAGTTGTTCTCTTCCAAGCCACTGGAGTTACACTTGTTTGCAGGCGGAGTTGACATATTATGGGATGCTGATCCTCTGGGCGTATTTGTTGCTTGGTAATGCTCCATGACTATTCGGTCCACATCAATACTCTGAACATAAATTTGAAAATTGAAAAATGATGAGACATAAAAACTAACTACACCATCCATAATAAATGTAGAATAGTCCATTTTACATTCATATAATATAATTCTGGTATGATTCTTGAACGGTATTTGCAGTTAATGAAATATTAAAAATGATCTGAAAGTACCTACCGCCAGAATATCATCATCATCATCCATGGCATCCAATTTATTGTCAGTGCACATGTTATCAGAACTTGGAGCAGTCCGATGTATTTGAGCATCGGTTCTTGTAAAAGTGCAATGATTTGTTGCTTTATTGATATCTGACTGAATCAAATTATTGCTCTGGTAAATCCGTGTACAGGAGTCGATGCCAGCAGATTGATGGTTGCTGTTGCTCTCTGGACAGCCCCTTTCAGTGGATTGATGCAAATTTTCTTGGGAGAGAATCCTATTTGCTGGTGCAGTGACCACTTTGTTAATGTAATTTGAACCTCCTCCAAAACTATGAGCCTGACCCCTCTCACAATCTTTCACTTTTGCAGGTAAACCAGGACTTAAATAACTCTTGCAGGCAACTTGAGTGTTGCACAGAGAGCGCCAGGCCTGTGATGAAAAATCATAACAGAAGTACAATGTGTTAAGCTTTTTTTTTTTTTACACTGAGTATGTGTTGAGAATTGCTCCTTCAAGAGACGAGTGATGAATGAAAGTAAGAGACAAGATAGGAATGAAATTTTCAGTAAAGGGGTAACTAATTACTACAAACATGTTGCAGCATTAGTAAACACCTTTCATGCTCATACCGCAAATCCTATTGGGACAAGCTAAAATCCTATAATGGAGCATATGTGGTGTCAGATATGACTGCTTCTTGATGTAAGGTCAGCTAAAACCTAAGTTTTCAATGGTAAGTAAGCTTCACTTGTATTTTTATACATCACCACACAATTATAATTTACATGCTTACAAAACTACAGTACCTTCTCAATCCATGGGACTTGAAGGCGTTCTGATCCTTGAATCCTACATGCAGAAGACCTGAAAAATAATGGTCTGTTGGCCCCTTCTTGAGGAAATTAGCATGAGCTCCACCTTCCCATTTAAGCTAGAAATAACAAATTTGCTTTACATAATTTAGAGCATACCTTAAAGAAAGCATCCCCTCACGATTTGCTTCTGGGTTGGGCCTTTGTGTTGGCAAAGAGAACAAAAAACTTGTACTCAGAAAGTCATCTTTGCTGGAGGAGCTTTGAACAGCATTAGCATGGTGCGGCCAGTTAACCCTTGGTGCCTTATCACCACAACTGGGCCCGCTACTGAGCTTGGTGCTGCCTTGCATCCGCGGCTGTGATTACTAGCACATTAACTGCAGTGCTGAATGTTTGATGTTGATAGCCTCAGAAGCCAACACAAAACCAAGGAATGCACCGTCGGACCATCAAGGTTGTGATTGACAATTTTGTGGACATATGCAAGCAACCTGTAGGTTTAAATGAAGCGATGAGTATAATTTAGAACAAATGGTACTGTGATATAGGAATAGACTGTTTTCTGTGTAAGAGTGGAGCATATAGCCTTAAGCGTGCAACAGGAGGGATCAGGGGAAGTATAGGGAAATTTTAGATCCAGTTGGTGACTGCACGTCCTAAATTGAAATGAAATCAGGTGACAAACGAAATGATGCAGTAAAGTTAAGTTAATCTAAATGGAACTTGACACGCTGCTAACCATTAAACACCGCAACGGCCTCCCCCCAAAAGCTCCACACTAGACACAAGTCAATCAGCACACTAGCCTGAACGTCTGAGCCCAAACCCCATGACCCTCCACGCCCAAGCGAATCCGTTTGAGGCATTCCGTCGAACACCTCGCCCTCCAATACCACCCGCCGCCATGGACAAGCCCTCATCGCCGTTCCCAAACCGCGACACCAAAACCTCCCTAGCAGCGCCCAAAACCCAATCACCACTTGATGGGCCAAATCAAAACCTAACAATATTAAAAACTCGCAAACACGGAGACCGAAGAGTAAGCGGGTCGAGGATTACGGAACAACCTGCGGCCGGAGAGGCTGGCGGCGCACGCGGAAGCGGAGGCGGGGGGCGAGAGATCGAGCGAGCCCTGTTGGGTGTTGGGGAGAAATCCTTCCGTGCGAATGGGGAGATCTCGCGAATGGGTGGGCGGGTGGGTTTCCGCGGAAATGGTTGCGGGGAACAGGGTACGCGCGGGATTTTGCACGGGATCGAAATTGAACAGGCTGTGCGTGGAGGGAAACTAATCGCGGCACCGGCCCCCCTGATTCCTGATTTCGCTAATTAGCGCGCCCCGCCGTCGGATGACGCCAAGATTCGCAACGCGCGCGGGGATCCCAACGGATAGAAATGCAAATTTTAACCGGTGAGGCGGTGACTGCCTGACACTGACATGTTCACCGCGGCCTGCTACAGTACTCAATGGGCCTGTTCTGTGCTTTTTTTTAGATGAGGCTCGCTTTGGGCTGAAATCAAAGGATGGGCTCAGCTTCTTTTTGGGCCCGGCTTCCACAGTTTTTTTTTTAGCAAATTCCACTGTCTGGTGTGTCTTCTTAGCTTTCTTTACAGTGGGGCTCAAAAAGAAAAGGCTTTCTTTACAGTAATGAGGTTTATTGTTTGACATGCAAAACCAGGATTATACCTTACCTGAATGTATTAGAATTCTTGGGGAATAATCCAGCCTTTTATAAAATACTGTCAATCAATCAGTTCGGTATCAATTCTTGAATGTTTCGTTTTATTACACCATCCGTCGTTAAATATAGAACTTTCTAGCATGCAAACGCAAAAATAATTTTGTAGTCAAAGGACTACTATACCTCTCATTTTTACCTCAGATCAACTCTCCCAACAACATCAAAGTTTATCCTATCCTGATATAAAAGAAATTATCTTATCCTCAAAACGCCCTATATTAAAGAACGGAGGGAGTAGCTTTTCCTTGAACCATATCAGCTTTCTGTAATTTCCCTAAAGCTGTCCAGTAAGCATATGCCCCATTTGGACATTGTCCAATAACTAGTTTTACCTTCAGGGCTAGTATTTGAAAAGAATGCTGGAAAACAATAAAACCGATAATTATCCTAACCACTATAATAAAGCAGAAACACGAGTTTAGCTAAAATGCAGGAGCTACATTTACAGGTTCCAAATTTTAGCTCCGGAATTTTTGCATCTTGTGCGCGAAACTCATCTTCTCTGAACCCTGTCGAGTTGCCACGAATGGTGCACTGAAAAGTGGATCATTACATGCGCGTGCTCACATTCTACCTATGGTTGTTAGGTTTCCGGATAGTACTCGATGATAGAGTCCGGCGGCGTGCTGAAGATGACGAATTGACGGAGTAGCTGCTTGCGCCTCCGGCGCCCATGGCGGACATCATCCTCACCCACTTCGCCAGGCAGGCTGCCAACGCCCTCTGCGGCATGCGATCCAAGTAGCTTCAACACCAGGGAATCCGGCTCGATCTCTCTGCCTCTGGACAACCTCGTATTTATGCTTTGCGTTTCTTCAGGAGCTGGGCTTTGGTACAAGAAAGTGAAGTATATATACATATACACGCAAATTACCTATCCACGACCACAAAAGAAGAGGTAGACTAATGTGGGGTGTTTATTTTTAGGGGTCTAAAATTTAGAGGGGTCATATCAAAGAGAATCTTGTCATTTAGGAATATTAAATAAAGTCTAACTACAAAATTTTTTTACAGATGGGGGCTAATTTCCGAGACGAATCTAACGAGCCTAATTAATCTATGTTTTGCTACTATGATGCTACAATGACTATCTTCTAATCATGTCTTAATTACTCTTATTAGATTCGTCTCGCCAATTAGCCTGAGGCCCTGCGATTAGTTTTGTAATTAGACTTTATTTAGTATACTTGAAACAAACACCGTGTCTTTCTTCACAGGGCACGAGTCGTCAGCATTACCTATCTGTGGCGTCATGGGCACGACAATTTACCGTTGCACCAGCTGCTTGAGTACACGACTCCATTTGCAGGACCTACTGCACCGTCCCTTGCGCTGCACTGCTTTGCTCTGCTCACCACGGGCGCGGGCAGGCCAGGCGCCGGGCAGCAGGGCCTGCGCCACCACCGACACAGACCCCAGCTCACTGTCGTCGCTTCCACATCATGCAAGGGGCAATTGACCTGGCACTGTTAATGTACTTTACGCAGCAGCTTCTACGGTGCTGCAATTGCTCCCGATCGCAACGGCTAATGGCATGTGATCAAGTATTGACATGTTCTAAGCTTTGACTAGTTGATCTTCAACGGCCCGACAAGTTGATTTTACTAGTCGGTTGCAAACAGTCAATCCAACAGTAGCTGAATGAGAAGGAAACGAGCTTTGAGCTGGCTCTCTGAAGGGGAGGAACTTGTGTGGTTAATCCAGATGCTCGTAACGCTATCGTGCTATTAGGCTTGATGAACCTAAACCGTAGCCTTCCTTACTAGTCGTCAAAAGCTCAAAGCAACCAACAGTCTTACGTGACGAGCCAGCTCGGAGCTCAAGCATCCCGCCATGGTTAATGGCCGTGCTCCTACCAACCCAACCCAGCCCTGCATGTTCTTCACCCACCGGCCACTGACCTCAGTACCCAGTACTCACTCCACCGACGCGCCTGCACGAAAAAAGCGCTCGCTGCTCATGTGGTGGGATCCAAATTCCCCATCCATGCAAATGATGCAGCGATGGGCCGATGGCGACAAGTCTCGTCGTCCCCTCTTCCAAACCCGGACGTTCTTGGGAGCATCCTATCAACCAGTGAGTGCCACACTGCCACCCCACGCATCCCACCCAACATTCGCAGCGTCGAGTCGCCGTCGCGTGCACACACCTGACGCCCACGCTCCATCCATGGCCCCGCTTCATGCGTGGCCCGCTGTTTTCTTCCCTTTCCCTTTGTGCTTTTCTCCCTCGACACGGACCGAGCGGCAGCCAGCAGGGCCGAGCCGTGGTGCTAGGCACCAATACACTACACATGCAGCGTGTTGATTGTTGATCGACACACCCACGCTACCCCCCACGGGATATTGACAAGGACGACCTGCCGCTGTCGTCTCCAGTCCAGCCTCCCTGATCTGAATCCGGCAAGTACAACATGGTGGTTGCTGTCTGATTAAATTAGCGGGCCACCTACGGGGCTATTTGTTTTTTTAGCCAAATTTTACTCATTTAGAATATTGTTATTTAATAGTATTAATTAAAGTCTAATTACAAAACTATTTGCAGAACACTATGCTAATTTGTGAGACGAATCTAATGCGGGTAATTATGCCGTAATTAAGCCATAATTAGAAGACGGTTACTGTAGCGAAACATAGCTTAATTAGGCTCGTTAGATTCGTCTCGAAAATTAGCCCATATTTGTAAAAAGGTTTTATAATTAGACTTTATTTAACACTTCTAAATGATAATATTCTTAGCCAGAGAAACGAACACCCCAAAAGATTTTAGCCATTTTAACACTTCTAAATGTTAATATTCTACTTAATTCTCTCCACGGACGCCACCGCCATTCGCTCGTCTGATTTGACACTGAGCCTCCAAAAGATTCCCACTTTCTTCCTCTTTCTTTACCCGGAATTGTTAGTTTTACATCCTTTACCACCGAAAGGAAGATCAGAGCATGCATCTAACAGCCTCCTTTGCAAACATTCCCTCTGCATTCAACACATCTCGAAGAGGAACCGACCCATGCCAAACATAGATGGATGGTACTGCCAAATCAAGATCATAGATCTATGCGTTCATATACTCCGGACAGTGTAATGTGATAGGAGTATGATTATATCCAAAATTAACAAATTAATAAATTCGCTGAGGGGAAGTGAGGAAGAAAGAAAGAAAAAAATGAATTAATACATTGCAGCTCTTTGATTCAATTTTGATCAAATACTCATCAAAGAAATGAAAAGAAGAAGAAGAGGAAAAAATAAGCAAAAAATACTACTACAAGGATGGACAAGTATTATACTGATGATGGTAATGGTGGTCCCCGGCGCTCCGGCGGGGCGGCGGCGATCAGACTCTAGTTGTACGGCTGCACTGGTGGCGGCGGCGAGGCGTACGCCACGCCGTAGACAGGCGGGAACGGCAGCTTCCCGCCGGATTGGTGGCCGTGGCCGCCGTGGGCACCGCCGGTGTTGACACCCTGGGACGGCGGCGAGCAGT
>LAPY01000767.1:83771-94180 GCA_000970635.1 Eragrostis tef
CTATCTGCTTCCGACCACCCCCCCCTCCTCCGGCGGACGGACGGATCGGTCGCTGCCGCAGATCTCCCGGTGAGGTGCGCGTGAACAAGGTGGCGAATGGGAGCCGGACGCGTAGCTGACACTCCAATTCTGACTCGTACTCCGCTTTCTCGGGGGCTCGCGTCCCCTTTCCCCTTTGGCGCGGTCACCGGTCAGGTCCTGTGGCGTGCGCTTGTGGGTTCCAGATGCTTCCGGAACGTTCGTGGCTGTTACATGCTCGCTCCCTGGAGCTCGAGGGGCCCACGGTCCTGACAGCAACAGTGACCGACGCTCAGACAGTCAGACGTATTGGCCCCACATGTCAATCCCAGGAGAACATGTCAATGAGTGCTAGTGCCACTGCAGTGATTCAATCCCAGGTGACATTGGTTTGGTTGATTTCATGGCAGATTTTCCCTTCTCTGTGGGTAATGGTAGATTTCTAAAATGGTGATGTTACAATGTCACAGAATTAATTTTGTTCAAACTTGTCAATTCCATATTTGCTAGTTTTGTGCTGTGTTGCCTACTCTTTGTTTTGATAACCTCAGATGTAGATGCACAACGAACGTGGCTAAAAAGCCGTGCCTTCGATTTGGATCGTTAAATCAACTTTAAGTACCTTTGCAATGATAACACAGGCATTTAGTACAGTACGATTAAGATGCTTAACGGCTTCGGAGCGCACACCCATGAAACGCTATGACTTGGATCTGCTATTATTGATTTGTTTAGCATATCAAGGCGAGCTCATGTTCTCCAAGACACAACATTTTGAAAAGTAATAAATAAAGAATACAATGTGGTCAAAATTTTTAAGTTACACGCCTAACACCAGCACAGTGAAGGAAAAAATGTTACAAGTTACAACCTTTACATGTTTCCCTACTGCGTTCCATGTGTTTTCCTTTGAGCGGCACTTGCTTATAACGCTAAGAATCTTCCCGGCAGCAACAAGTAACACTCCACTCAGGACGAGATGCGCTGAAGACCAAAAATTTTACAGGCCTTGACATCTTATAGGCCAACCCAATGTGACCGGCCATTGCTGTTATGGATCGGTGACTGACTCGGCATGGTAACAGCCCACTCGTACCACACCTGAAGCAATTGGGAAGATGAGGATGCAACAACAGCAGTTCATGCATAGTGAAATAGGAGTGGAATTTGCCACTCATTCCCCTCCTGCTGATCCAGAAGTCAATAGAGCATACATGCAAGAAGTCAGGATCTAGTACCTTTGTGGGGGCACAGCATCGCCAGAACTGCACTTCTATAGGAGACCCCAACGGCACATAGATGGGCTTTCTCAGTGGGAAGAAGATCGGAAACCTGTCAACATTTGGTTGTCAATACACAATCGATTGCAAGCTTTGATAAATTCATTGCCAGTTTGCAAAAATCAGATTGCCATTTACCAGCTGAACATGTTTGGTGTAGCTGTGCTCGGCTCTATTCCAAGATGAACATCTTTATATAGAACTGAGTCAAAATATCCCGCAAATCCTGCCAATATGGCGCGGATAAAGTAGTGTTAGTGAGGGAACAAGGGTATTTTTGTTAGAATAGAAGAATAGTTACGTACCGTGCACAAGGCATGACCCCATATCTGGTGGCATATCAAATTGCAGCTTTGTATACCTTTGATTGCTAGCATTTGGTGTGTAATTTGGATGGTTGAAAGTAAAAACCTAGAGATTTGAGGTGGATACTGGTTAGCCACTTTCATAAAGCAGATTTTTTTTTTTTTTTGAGAAACAACTTTCATAAAGCAGATGGCTCATGAATAGAAGACAGTGTCAGAAATGTGATCAGATCAGACAATGACAACCAATGAAGCACACAACAGAAATTCTTGTCTCACCGGTTGTGGAGGTGAAAGTGGCGCTATGCGGTGTAGTTTGACTACATATGAAGTTTCGAAATGTGCAATATCTTTGTGTGCTTTGATCTGCAAAAATAAAGTCACTTCAAGCTCGAAACAAATATCACAGCAGAACTGAAATGGCAGATATACCCTACATCGTTGTGCAGTTTTGATGCTGTTATGGGTTGGATGAAACTGGTGTATCTGTGAACAACCACAAGCAAATAATCAAATGATATGAAATATATTTTGGATACATGGAATGGAGGAAAGGTGTATAAACAGAAGGGTCCAGTACGAAGAAGGAATTGAAATCCCGTCTGGCTTCAAGAATCGCTGGGCACCATCTAGACACTCGGGAGAAAGTTCATTGTCACCAAAGGACCCAAGCAACTCGCTGACCTGATTCATGTTAGTAAATAACAGAGTTACAGATTTAACAGCCCTGAAAAGATTGTTACCATGACCATTTCCAATAAAGAGATCAAAAGAAAAGTTACCAGAATATCTGCTTTCTCAGGGGCATTCCAGCAGCGCATGTCACTCGAAATTATAGTAACCACACTTTCCCACCCTTCCAATTTGACAAGGCTCTGTTCAGTCCACAAAACAAGTGAGGTCAAAATAGTCATGTATCCAAGCGGGCTATGGCAAAGTTCAATAGAACCACAAGTTAAAAGAATCGCAGCGTTGTTTTTGCAGGGAACTAGCTTTAGCACCCATCTAATGGAGTGATCAAAGAAATAATGAAACAATTTAACAAATATCCAATAACTCACATGAAGAGTAATAACAGCGTTAGGATTTTTCTCCACAGCATAAACCTTTAATTTGCGACCAGTTTCCTCAGCAGCCTGCATTGAATGTCAACTTACTCAGCCCTAAGGAAAACAGATAGAAATAAGAAGTAACATTTTAAGTATTATTTACAGTAGCATTATTTTAAGCCCCAGCTAAATCATGAATACCCACTGCTTTTGGTGCATTTCACAAGCTTCAAGAGAAGAAACACTGACCTGTAATGATGCTTTAACTAGAGGTCCTCTGCCTGCTCCAACAACCATCAACACCTATTCTCATTGAATGGTAAATGAAATTAGATGCAAAACATGGGAGAAATAGAAAATGGAATGCAGGGTATAAATTAATTAAGAAATGTAGGAAACAAAAGGCAGGAGGATACGTGAAAAATGAAAATATTATGTTCTAACACTATTCAGCTCTTATTGTTTTGCAACATTGTAAATATTACTGTAAATATTATTTGCAAGCAGCAGAAAAGAGTAAGTTCTAAGCTCCATCTTACCGTCTTAGTTGTGGAGACAGAATCATCTGGGACCCTATCAACCAAGGCCTTGGCAACTGCTCTTCGGTACTGTTCAAAAAATGTAAATCAAATAATAAACAATAGCATCAAGTAAGCAGAGATGGAAGAAATCCAAAGAAAAAAAGGATAGAATTTCTACGCGTGTTCTCTTTTGCAAAACCAAACCAGGTTCAGATAGTGACACTAAATCAGTATTTCCAGGGGGTACTACTGGTACCAAGCACCAAAGAGTGGGTGATAGTTTGTCAAGCAAAAAGGAAAAAGTGAGACATATAGCCAGTAAGTTCAAATCAAAAGCCAATGTTTCCAGAACAAATTAAGAACAAAATTGAAAATGAAAATAAAGGAACTTCTTCGGGACATGTACACCATTAAAAGGCAGATTGGCATCATATAGGAGAAACCTGAGTATACTTCACGATGTCTTTCTCAAATGTCTCATAAGTCTGGGCTTCCAAATTATCCATTAGAGGCTGCACCAAAAGAAATTCATGAGAAAGCAAATGGAGCACAATAGTGATGATGAGTGTGGGCATGTGTATGTCTGCAACAAAAAAACATGCGAAATAACCTGAATTCATGAATTTCATTCCAAATTTTAGACTATGGCTTACAGATATATGAATTGTTAAATACAAGATCTATGATAAACAATGTGTTAGCTGCCATGACAATCGGAACTCGTAAATTCTAGATTTCCATTCCAGAGTCCAATGAATTAAACAAAAATGAATTTAGACTTCAGATGTAGGATAAACAGATCATCATCTTCTGATTTAACATAATGAGTTATTTTAATCTATTGGCCAGGTTGTACCCACGCCAGGATGAGGTTGCGGGGTTTGAACCTCAAGCCATAACAATTTCAATTCACTCTTCTTTGAGGTTCCGGAGTCCACCTGTCAGCGCAAGTAGGTACCACGGTAGGGACATGATTTGCTCTATTATTGGACATTTTACTATCTTTACCCTTTTACATTCAAACAAACGTTTTTTTATTAGTTTTGACCGATAACACACTTCTTTTGAGGCTCACTTATTGGACTGATGGGTTCAGTAGCCAGAATTTATGACGACAAAGGAATTGGTATAAAGTAATTTGGATTTGAGAAAAAAACATGAATTACCTGGAGAGGGGATTGTAAAAAATCCCTGTAGTTGATCTGGATCAAGGGGAAAAAATGTTAATACCCAGCACAACAGTTCAAGGACATCACAGTTGAAAGCTCAGGCAGAGTGGATACCTCAAAGCGTTCCTGCTCAGGAAGTGGATCCATCTTCTGATATAGGTATGAAATATAATTCAGGTACGGGCTCAGCACGTGTCGAACAACGGTATCTAAAACAACAATTAAGGTCATTAATAAGTCACATACTAAAGAACATAAAGGGTATCGACATTTGACAGTGAGCATCAGAAATCCAGGCCGTTTAGCTCACAGATAGGGCAGAAAAATTATAAAACTGACTGCATATCTGTTATGCTGGATGATAAGAGCTTAAATTTTAACATTGGAAACTTAGGGGTCATGTATTTAGGGGATGTTCAGATTAAGATTCAAAGTTGGCAAATCAAAGTTGATGATGACCAACAATTTAGATTGCCATTTGGTTGAGGGAGAATTTTGGCACTGCACATGAAAATTTGGCCCACCCAGTGCATGTGTAATGTGCAATTTCGTGGCCAAATGCAGGCAAGCTAATCAGCCTTCCAGAGTTTGACTGGGACTTTGCTCATGCACCGCTAAGGTGGCAACATGCCATGGCTGCATTGATTGATTCGGTTCTTTGATTTGCAATCTCCCAATTACTATGTTTTCCAAATTGTGAGATTAATTCATAATCTGTTCACACAATCTTATTACTTGCAATTAAATCTACAAATAAAGACTCATTTGTCTATGTTTTTTCGTGAAAATATGACCCAGAAATATATTTTGGATACATGGAATGGAGGAAAGATGTGTATAAACAGAAGGGTCCAGTACGAAGAAGGAATTGAAATCCCATCTGGCTTCAAGAATCGCTGGGCACCATCTAGACACTCGGGAGAAAGTTCATTGTCACCAAAGGACCCAAGCAACTCGCTGACCTGATTCATGTTAGTAAATAACAGAGTTACAGATTTAACAGCCCTGAAAAGATTGTTACCATGACCATTTCCAATAAAGAGATCAAAAGAAAAGTTACCAGAATATCTGCTTTCTCAGGGGCATTCCAGCAGCGCATGTCACTCGAAATTATAGTAACCACACTTTCCCACCCTTCCAATTTGACAAGGCTCTGTTCAGTCCACAAAACAAGTGAGGTCAAAATAGTCATGTATCCAAGCGGGCTATGGCAAAGTTCAATAGAACCACAAGTTAAAAGAATCGCAGCGTTGTTTTTGCAGGGAACTAGCTTTAGCACCCATCTAATGGAGTGATCAAAGAAATAATGAAACAATTTAACAAATATCCAATAACTCACATGAAGAGTAATAACAGCGTTAGGATTTTTCTCCACAGCATAAACCTTTAATTTGCGACCAGTTTCCTCAGCAGCCTGCATTGAATGTCAACTTACTCAGCCCTAAGGAAAACAGATAGAAATAAGAAGTAACATTTTAAGTATTATTTACAGTAGCATTATTTTAAGCCCCAGCTAAATCATGAATACCCACTGCTTTTGGTGCATTTCACAAGCTTCAAGAGAAGAAACACTGACCTGTAATGATGCTTTAACTAGAGGTCCTCTGCCTGCTCCAACAACCATCAACACCTATTCTCATTGAATGGTAAATGAAATTAGATGCAAAACATGGGAGAAATAGAAAATGGAATGCAGGATATAAATTAATTAAGAAATGAAGGAAACAAAAGGCAGGAGGATACGCGAAAAATGAAAATATCATGTTCTAACACTATTCAGCTCTTATTGTTCTGCACCATTGTAAATATTACTGTAAGTATGGTTTGCAGGCAGCAGAAAGGAGTAAGTTCTAAGCTCCATCTTACCGTCTTAGTTGTGGAGACAGAATCATCTGGGACCCTATCAACCAAGGCCTTGGCAACTGCTCTTCGGTACTGTTCAAAAAATGTAAATCAAATAATAAACAATAGCATCAAGTAAGCAGAGATGGAAGAAATCCAAAGAAAAAAAGGATAGAATTTCTACGCGTGTTCTCTTTTGCAAAACCAAACCAGGTTCAGATAGTGACACTAAATCAGTATTTCCAGGGGGCACTACTGGTACCAAGCACCAAAGAGTGGGTGATAGTTTGTCAAGCAAAAAAGAAAACGTGAAACATATAGCCCGTAAGTTCAAATCAAAAGCCAATGTTTCCAGAACAAATTAAGAACAAAATTGAAAATGAAAATAAAGGAACTTCTTCGGGACATGTACACCATTAAAAGGCAGATTGGCATCATATAGGAGAAACCTGAGTATACTTCACGATGTCTTTCTCAAATGTCTCATAAGTCTGGGCTTCCAAATTATCCATTAGAGGCTGCACCAAAAGAAATTCATGAGAAAGCAAATGGAGCACAATAGTG
Organism: Eragrostis tef; assembly: GCA_000970635.1. NCBI lineage: Eukaryota > Viridiplantae > Streptophyta > Magnoliopsida > Poales > Poaceae > Eragrostis > Eragrostis tef. The sequence goes on from LAPY01000767.1 coordinate 90,520, forward strand.
ATGATGAGTGTGGGCATGTGTATGTCTGCAACAAAAAAACATGCGAAATAACCTGAATTCATGAATTTCATTCCAAATTTTAGACTATGGCTTACAGATATATGAATTGTTAAATACAAGATCTATGATAAACAATGTGTTAGCTGCCATGACAATCGGAACTCGTAAATTCTAGATTTCCATTCCAGAGTCCAATGAATTAAACAAAAATGAATTTAGACTTCAGATGTAGGATAAACAGATCATCATCTTCTGATTTAACATAATGAGTTATTTTAATCTATTGGCCAGGTTGTACCCACGCCAGGATGAGGTTGCGGGGTTTGAACCTCAAGCCATAACAATTTCAATTCACTCTTCTTTGAGGTTCCGGAGTCCACCTGTCAGCGCAAGTAGGTACCACGGTAGGGACATGATTTGCTCTATTATTGGACATTTTACTATCTTTACCCTTTTACATTCAAACAAACGTTTTTTTATTAGTTTTGACCGATAACACACTTCTTTTGAGGCTCACTTATTGGACTGATGGGTTCAGTAGCCAGAATTTATGACGACAAAGGAATTGGTATAAAGTAATTTGGATTTGAGAAAAAAACATGAATTACCTGGAGAGGGGATTGTAAAAAATCCCTGTAGTTGATCTGGATCAAGGGGAAAAAATGTTAATACCCAGCACAACAGTTCAAGGACATCACAGTTGAAAGCTCAGGCAGAGTGGATACCTCAAAGCGTTCCTGCTCAGGAAGTGGATCCATCTTCTGATATAGGTATGAAATATAATTCAGGTACGGGCTCAGCACGTGTCGAACAACGGTATCTAAAACAACAATTAAGGTCATTAATAAGTCACATACTAAAGAACATAAAGGGTATCGACATTTGACAGTGAGCATCAGAAATCCAGGCCGTTTAGCTCACAGATAGGGCAGAAAAATTATAAAACTGACTGCATATCTGTTATGCTGGATGATAAGAGCTTAAATTTTAACATTGGAAACTTAGGGGTCATGTATTTAGGGGATGTTCAGATTAAGATTCAAAGTTGGCAAATCAAAGTTGATGATGACCAACAATTTAGATTGCCATTTGGTTGAGGGAGAATTTTGGCACTGCACATGAAAATTTGGCCCACCCAGTGCATGTGTAATGTGCAATTTCGTGGCCAAATGCAGGCAAGCTAATCAGCCTTCCAGAGTTTGACTGGGACTTTGCTCATGCACCGCTAAGGTGGCAACATGCCATGGCTGCATTGATTGATTCGGTTCTTTGATTTGCAATCTCCCAATTACTATGTTTTCCAAATTGTGAGATTAATTCATAATCTGTTCACACAATCTTATTACTTGCAATTAAATCTACAAATAAAGACTCATTTGTCTATGTTTTTTCGTGAAAATATGACCCACGTGCCGTGGCCACCTAAAATAATGTTGGCATGACATTGCTATTTAGCTTGGTTGTAATCCAAACATCCAGGATTTAACAAATTTTAACAATGCCCTGATTTTGGTCGCAAACAAATTTTGGCTTGTTACACAAAAGATCCAAACCAAGTTCGAGCGATTACTTAAGGGGGTTCCCAGGGTTGTCTAAATTCTAAAAGAACCAAACTTACAATGTTATGTGACCAGTGACAGCATTCTCATATATATACATGGTCACTCACTTGTAATTAAGTGACACATAATTAAGTGACAGCATTCTCTGATGTCTGTGCAACTGCAACATACCTTCATTGTTGCTTTCATCACCTGAGAGCACCCCGTCTGCTACCGGGGTAACATCATGTTTCGATCTTCCAGAGAGAATTACCTACAGGAAACAAGAAGGCTGTGAGCCACATTACCTCGGTAATTTAGAATGGTTTTGTGAAAAGAAAAGGCAAGTTGAAAAAAAAAAAAGGAGAACCATGTGCATTCAATCACTAACTCAAAAATATGAGGGAAAAACATTGATAGATGTTGGCAACCAGGCATAAAAACACACCTGAACTGAATGGTTGAAAAATCCAGTCATGAGCTTCTGATGCCGCTTCGAAAGACAAGGATAACCACGTGCATTTGTTAGAAAAGCCTGTGAGCCCAAAAAATTATCACATCAACATGGACTATGTTTGCATATCCCGAGAGAGATGAAAACACATAAACATGAATGTTTTCATCCCCTGAGAGATCTGAAATATATCAGTATGAATTTTCAAATTAATAAATGGTATCATTACATTTGTCTGAAGAATAGCAACCCTTACAGGCTCCCCAAACCACCGCCCTAATGAGTTCATTGATGGTAGTGTGCTCCTGGTCAGTGAATATGTAATGAATACCAAAACTACGGCATTATACATGAAATCTCGGCGGTAACTAGCTTGAAATAAAGTACTCTAAGCAAGTATGACACTTACGAAATATCAAGTGCCACACATAGTTGGCTGCTATGCTCACATAACAATCTGAATGAATTCCACAGTTCCCACGAGTCGTCCATTTCAGTCTGCAACTTAAAGAAATGCATAAACTAGTGTTGTGTGGATCATTCAGATGCATATACTTGATATTCCATTAAACAATGTTGCAGTCGATCTTAATGATAAAAAATTATCATGTGGTTGCTATTCTTTACCTTATCACGATCACCATCCATTGGCTCAGACTTCTCTAGTGGTAACCTAAGCCACAACTTGATAAAGCAGTAGAGAAAAACCACAAAAGAAGTTATTCAGATATGAAAATGTCTATAACATAGTCGAAAGGCAAAAAAAAAAAACTGAAGTTGGAGCGGGAGAGGATGATACCTGCATATTGGTCAGTCCTTGCAAAATTTGATTCACAACTCTAGCATAGTTGCCGCACAAAGATCTCCTTGGAGTAGGAAGAACACATGCCTGCAGGGAAATGCATCAAAAGTTCAAATTGTATTCAAAAAAATTTAAAGAGTTGCCAAATAATATTGAAAACCTAAGAATTGTCCTGGGTTAAAATCATCCTTGTTCCTTGTGCTTGCAAAAAATAATTGGGTAAGAATCCTTATACTAAGGCAATTAAGATTCCAAAACCCCAGGGTAATCCACAGGTTATCATTGGGAACTAAAAATCCCAGCAGACACTTAGAAAACATGACCACAGTGAGAACATTGCACAATAAGTTGTTTTCTTCCGATTTCGATGTATACTCGCCCTGCTCGTGGAAGTTGATAATTGTTGAAACTATGAAAATATACAATGTGACCAGGCCAGCGATCAGGTACCAGCTTCCAGCCATGGTCCAACGAAAAAAATGAAGGACGGGTTTTGAAACACCAATGGCCATTGCCCAATAGTGTTACCTAATTCTGTCTTCCACTTATATATATCCAAATAGAAAAGAAAAATGTAACATTCCTGACTACACATATGAATCACCGATACAGAGCATGGTCATATTTGGTTGGTATTGGACTAGCACGTGAATGAATTATGAAAGACTCGATGAGAGCACTGGACCTGCAGCGAGAGGTGAGACGCCCAAGCGACCTCCTGCTTCAAAGTGAGCTCCGAGTCCAGCCGAAGCTGCTCATCCTCCACGTCCAAATCAATCCACTCGCTGAGCTTCCCAACGATGTGGCTGCTCCACTGGGACGGGCCGAGGACGAGGTCCGATGCCGCCACGGGCAGCACGGCTC
>LAPY01000767.1:101143-114468 GCA_000970635.1 Eragrostis tef
AAAAAAAAAAAATTAAATGTCCTGTCGCCCGGCGGTTGGGCGACTGGATCCTGTCGCCCTTCAGGTGGGCGATTTTTCCCCTGTCGCCGACGCGTTGGGCGACTGGCCCCTACCAGGGGAATTTCAGCCCTTGTCGCCCACCTGAGGGGCGACTTTGCCATTGTCGCCCTTGCATGGGGCGACTTGCCCCAGTCGCCCGAAGGATGGGCGACTGGTCGATTAGTTTTGCAATTTTTGAAAACGTGCGATTATTAATAAAAATATAATAAAAAATTCGATTAAAATAAAAAAAACTCCACCTGGCCAGCTATACCTGTTGGGCTTGCTCTCATGGTCCCGATTGGTTACCTTGTTCAGGGGCCCGACTGAGACGTCCTTGCATGGTCAGCCCTCGGTCCATGCTGTTGACGTGTATCCAATGAGGCGTCGTACCTGACATTTTAACAGATTATTGTCACCATTCATGCCCCATGCTGTCCTCATCACTTTTGTTCTCTTGCTACTAATCCGCTTCTTTTAGATAGGTGAGCAAAAAATGTTTGTTTACTTTAACAAATCTCAATGTGAGCTGTAGCAAACGGACAAGAAAAATAAATAAATAAAAACTGACAGCCCATCAACATGTGCGAACATTGTAGCCTTTTTAGAATGCAGTGGGCAGATCACCAAAGCATTTCTACAGACTTTTCGAGTGGAGCAATTGGAATATTTTAGCCTTTTTAGTGTTTTACTGTATTTTATTTTTCTTGGGCCTTTAAATCTCGTTCTCTCTGCACAAACAGTGCAAATACCTTGGTTCTTGGATTGGCATGCTCAGTAGGGAATCTTTCTTGTTCTACAAATTATAGTTAGTGTTGCAGAACATCATCATCTCTCTCTATCTCAGTCTGTCGTTCTGGTGCTGGCTAGGCAGTGCTGTCGCTCTTTGTGGCTTCAGACATCACCTTCAGAGTATTCTTTTGAGATGCCTTCTGAGGTTCTTGGTCCTGGAGCTAACCATTTCACTATGTAGATTAGATCAAACACTCATTTCACCAGGTCTCACCTTTTGTTCAATCCTCGACCCAAATCACATCTTTCTTGTTCTCCTTTTCACCTTGCAAATCCTGGGTGCTAAAAAGATCCTCTTGTTTAGCCCCGTTGTTTGGTTCTGGTGCCAACTTTGGAAGTGTTCTTTATTGCTATCCATCTGCCCCCCTGCTGTCCTCGTCAGCAAATTTACTCACACCTGGGGGCACGCATGCCATCAATGCTTTCCCTGTGACGTGATGTATATCATGTATGTGAACATCTGCGTTTTGCTATCACAGGAAAAATCCCCTCTCGTGGTCCAGTTCAGTGTTGGTGGAGTTCAACTCAAAAAAAAAAAGTGTTGGTGGAGTTTGGCTAGACTTCATTTATTCCCAAAGATTTGAGCTTTTGAAGATAATAGTGCTTCAGAAATTCTGGCGTGGTTGCCCTCTTGTAGGTCTGGCCCTCGCACCTCTTTCCAGCAAAGATTTCATCTTTTCTAGAGGCCATGAGAGCTCAAGAATAAAATTTCTGCTACTGTTCTTAGAGCTTGGCTCTTGCCCGTTTCCAATATCCCTTCCTCGTCTGATCGTTTCCAAGATCTGAGCTTCAGGGTTTGTTCTTGGAGCAAAGCAAAGGAATCCACCAAAACAGGGGGAAAATCCCCTATTTTGGAGCTTGGAGCTGGAGCTGCAATAATCCTTCCATGGGTTCCTATTCGGGGCATGGAGCCGCGGCGGCGGCCGTGGCGCTGGTTTCTTGGCTGTGCTTCACGGCGGCTGGCGTCGGCGCGATAGGGGCGAACTGGGGCACGCAAGCGAGCCACCCGCTGTCGCCGGACACTGTAGTTCGGATGCTCAAGGAGAATGGCTTCCAGAAGGTGAAGCTGTTCGACGCTGAGGAGGGCACCATGAACGCGCTCAAGAAGAGCGGCCTGGAGGTGATGGTGGGCATTCCCAACGACTTGCTGTACACTATGGCCACCAGCATGAAGTCTGCTGAAAAGTGGGTCGACAGGAACGTCTCCCACTTCCTCAACGACGGCGTCAGCATCAGGTATCTCATTGTCACTTGCTTTCGAGTCTGTGCAGCTTCTGATTTTCGTTACTGCTCTTCAGCTAACTTATGTAGTGATGTTCGGTAGTACCTAGTTCTACGTTACTGCTCGCCAGCACACTTAGCCGGTGATGATTTGTAGCTAGTGCTAAATTTCAGTCTTAATGGTCTAGAATGTACCGTGAGTCTAGAATTATGGGGATACAAGGTGGTCTTCACATTACCATGACCTTTTCTGGATTGCTCGCAAACAATTGAAGCTCGTTGATTGATAAATGTTTAGTTGAAAAGGAGCAATTCATCATCTCTGTTACACAATAAACGTCGGCGTTTTTCTTGATGCATTTTATGTTTTCGCGCGCCTCTATTTGCTTCTGATTGGTCATTGGTAGCATTTTCCCATGACCAATGCATGGCATTATTGGTGGTGCGTCCAATGCTTTTGCATGCCTGCTTGGATGCATCTGTAAATGTCGTAGTTCGTACATGCGACACTATCAATTTATTTCAATCACAAAATGGAGGATTATGCTTCATTTCGTCATTTGTCTCTTTACGCGTCACCGGATCATTCATGTGCCATTGGAGGATTTACGTTGCTTGTCGCCTTGCTGTGTTTGTAAAGTGTGCTGCTTTGTCTAGCCTTATCAAATGGCCCGATAAGAATTACAACGAACATTGCGGTCCATATTGCCACTTCACTGCACTGGAAATCACATAAATGCAAGGTTTTATCAGTTTCATATTTTTAGAATAAAGATGCTAAAATGTCAGTTACTTTTGGGCAATAGCTTTCAAATGTTTCGTTTTTGAAAAGAATGCTTTCAAATGAACTTGGTTCTTCATGTTGCCTCGTAGCATTCAGTGGCTTCCCCGTATGCCTTAAAGATGTGACCTCACATTCTTTCACTAGGGTGGAAATGCAAATGCATCCTGTTTTGTCCAGCCCTCTTTATTTTCTTCATTCTTTTAATGGAACAATGGTTGTCCCCTCCTCTCTTGTATGGTAGCTTATGCGACTTAGTTCACATTCCATTTTAATTGTGAAGATTACTTCGTGGGTAGCTACCTATTTATCTTGCCACTCTGAATGTTGATATTTAGTTCAAGGAAGCATTTTACTAGAACCCGGAAGGTCCACTTTTTTTTCCAAATAACTTTTGTACATCATGTCTAGTTCTGTAAGGCAAACTCATTTTTGGTGAATATTGTGAAAAAGTTTCTGCTTCACGAGTTTACTAACTACCTGTACTTTATACGCGTAGCGAGTCCATCCTAACTAGACATTTCTGTACCCATCTTCTATATTGCAACAGTATTTTCAAAATATTGTTAGCAATTGGAGCATCCCTCATTCTATTTATCAAACTGCAATTTCTTTTTATCAAATTGCTACAACTTGTACCTGAAAAATTAACGTCAGATCTGATGTTTTCAAAGTACACTTATGCCTCTAGCAATCACCATCTCATTGTATACCATAAGGCGAGGCTTTATTTCATTTAGTTATTACTTCAAGACTCTCCTGATTATACTATCTGAATGTGTCTTCAATTCTTGAATTAAGAGACACTTTGCACATACTCAAGCACTGCGCTATATTAACTTGGTCGCCTCCCCCCTCCTTTGGTCCATACTATTACTAACACCATTCTTTGCAAGCAGAGAGCTTTATAAAACATGTAACAGACACAATGGATACTTTCTTTACAGTAGCTGATACAACAACATAGCCTTTTGTCCCAAGCAAGTTGGGGTAGGCTAGAGATGAAACCCACAAGAACAAAGACAAGAAAGCACAAAAGACACAGGACAAAACGGTTAGAGGTAAACAGAAAAGGGACAAGAGGGTCACGGTTCAGGCACAGTAGCTGATAGCTTAGCAAATATACCAAACTCATCCTTTAACTTTTAATTCAAGTTAGGTTTTGACTATGAGAATCTATAAACTATTTCATTGATACTCTTTTCCAGCTGCTAGACACATATCAAACTCTTTATATCTGTCTGCTTAGAATTTCTATATACATGTTTTGTTCTGGTTCAGGCACAGACGCACAGTAGCTGATAGCTTAGCAAATATACCAAACTCATCCTTTAACTTTTAATTCAAGTTAGGTTTTGACTATGAGAATCTATAAACTATTTCATTGATACTCTTTTCCAGCTGCTAGACACATATCAAACTCTTTATATCTGTCTGCTTAGAATTTCTATATACATGTTTTGTTCAGGTGCTGTTTTAACATTTTGTTGCATGATGCAAGATCCTTCCTTGATTAAGTACTCCCTTGCAATTTGACATTATAAAACAACGCTAACAGTATATCTTAAAATTCCAGATTATGTGACGCTGTACCATTTGCATTTTTTCCAAACCAGCCATCTATAGTTTTACCTTTTTCCACTCTTTGCTTTACAACTTCTGAAAATATCTATGGGATTATGCTTCAGTAGGCGATAAGAACTATTGATCAACACGTGAACTGAGTTAACAAATGATGATTAACAACCGACTGGACATCGCTTTTCTTCATGTTATGATTCCATAATACCTTTTTGACTTTAACTCAGATAATCACCAGCATAGTGCTGGTCTCTAACCCCCTGATTTTTCCTACTCCGTTGTTGGGAACTACAGCAGATCTTTAAGTTCCAGACCATATACCACTGCATCGGTAGCATTTCTTCTAAACCACCTAACATTTCTTCCAAACCAGCTAACTTTCTTCGAGGTCTCACTTCTTGGTTTGTCCTATTCCTCTGGTAGGTATGTTGCAGTTGGGAATGAGCCATTCCTGGAGACATACAATGGAAGCTTTCTTCAAACCACTTTTCCTGCCATCAGAAACATACAAAGTGCACTTATAAAGGCTGGTTTGGGCAACCAAGTTAAAGTCACATGCCCTCTCAATGCCGATGTCTATCAGTCAACAACCTCTAAGCCTTCTGATGGGGACTTCCGTACGGATATTCATGATCTGATGATCACGATTGTAAAATTTCTGAGCGATAATGGTGGAGCTTTCACTGTCAACATCTACCCTTTCATAAGCCTTTACAGTGACCGAAACTTCCCAGTGGACTATGCCTTCTTTGAGGGTGCTTCGTCACCCATCGTTGATGGCTCCACGAGTTACACAAACATGTTTGATGCAAACTATGACACACTCGCTTGGGCTCTGAAGAAGAATGGCTTTGGAAATCTTCCAATTATTGTTGGGGAGATAGGATGGCCAACTGACGGGGACATGAATGCCAATGCCCAGCTTGCTCAACGCTTCAACCAAGGCTTCCTGACTCATATCGCTACAGGGCGAGGGACGCCGATGAGGCCTGGGCCTGTTGATGCTTACTTATTCAGTCTAATTGACGAGGATGAGAAAAGCATACAGCCTGGAAATTTTGAGCGGCACTGGGGAATCTTTACTTATGATGGCCTGCCAAAGTATCAACTAAATATGGGGGCAGCAAATTCACACAGCCTTGTCAGAGCAAGGGACGTGAAGTACCTTGAGAAGAAGTGGTGTGTGCTAAAGCCCACTGTGAGCCTTAACGACCAAAAAGTTGCTGACAGTGTGAGTTATGCGTGCTCCCAGGCAGACTGCACCAGTCTGGGTTACAAGACTTCATGCGGGTTTCTAGACATACGAGGCAATGTCTCGTATGCATTCAACAGCTACTACCAGAAGAATGACCAAGATGATGTGGCCTGTGAATTTAACAACCTTGCAACAATCACGGGCCAAGATCCCACCACTGGATCATGCAGATTTGGAATCATGATTGAGGTCGACTCAGCCTTCTCATGGAAGCTGCAACAGCTCAGAAGCGACTTCCTCTTGATGCTTCTGCTAGTGATTCTCCAGCTTTGCCTATCATTCTTATAGATGGATGTTTCAACAATCTGACAGCTTGAGGATATTTGATGTATGTTGTCAGTATCATTCATGTAGAAACTATTTCTTAATCCTTTTTTGAAGGAAACCGCTGACGGCGGTTTCTTCCATGCTTGAATTAGGGTAGCTTTGATCCATCGGTACCATTTTGATGGGAATGATGCATTGAGTCCACACCACTGACTCCCAGCAATGTGCGGTATTGTTATTAAACCCTTGCAAATGCATGATTTCAGATTTCTCAATTTCTATTTGTAGTCCATCTTCAATCATGCACCATAACCTTCTGTGGCTGCGCCTGTTTATGATATTTCTCAGATTCTGCCTTTTTGCGAAACCAAACTGGGCTGATGCACACTAGGTGGAAGAGCATTTAGTTCTGCACGGCACACAGATATATGTCTACACCTGTAGCTGGAGTGCATTCTGGGCTGAAGTGCAACCTGATCACCCGAATGGTCAAATGCTGTAGTATATCATCTATACACTGGTGTCGGATCTTGAGGTGGAGCTGTGCTTCGAATAACCATAAAAAGGAAAGGCAGATTAATGGTGTTCAAGGTTACAACTTGCACCCTTTTGCTAATTACTGAATCATACAAAATGCAGGACCACGAGCATCTTCTGCAGCTAGAAATCCAGTTCTGCCCAAGTGGACTGAGACGCCAGCAGTGACATCAAAATTTCGTCCCCCCATAAAAAAAAATAAAAAAATAAATCGTTTCCAAGTACCAAGACGGAGACGAGTAGCAAGATGGGGATGCAAATTTCTGAAACTTTTTCAAATATATAAATTAACTCTAGACATATCCCTCCTATATCCAAACAGTGAGCAAAGCAAATGCTGGATAGTTAGGTTCCCGGTAGCCTTTCGATGATAAACATGGATAAGATTCGTCACTCTTTTTAGCAACGCAACGTGTGGTGTAGAAACGATGCAAGGACACCAGCCGTGGCTATGAAGCCGAAACAAGTTAATATTTGATGTGAGATTAGCCCGTACAACCCTGCACTTTTTTTTTTGTTGGCTGATCCTGATCGGTGCTGATGGGGTTGTCGTTTCAGAATCTGGATCTCTTGCGAAGCAATCATCCGTCTGTCCCACAGGTGTAAGTTTTGTTTCGAGTCGTCTTCAATGTCGGCATCTTCTCCCGGTTTTGTTTGGTTCTTGCCAAATTTGCTCCAAAATTGTACGACAAAAAACATCAGTCCAACCGCCAATCCAATAGTCAAACGAGCCCACCGTAGTTCTTGGTACTTAGGAGTCAGGAGTGTTTGATTAGTGTAAAATTGAGCTATTCAACAATCCACACAATCTGACTTGGTATTAGAATATTCTTTCGTCATACTATCTAGATTTATCACTACACTCTCCTAATGGTCAATGGCATGCCATGAAACGGAGTACCAACATTTGCCATGGATAACCATAAATCTATCCTCCCAGAAAGGCCTACCATCTTTTAGGCTACACCAACAGTTGATCTGGCTGACAAGTGACAATGACCATCAAACTGAACCGCCAAAGTGAAACTACCCGAGGTTTGAAATTGTATGAAGCTGCCAACAAATGTGCCATCACATGATTTTACTGTTTATCACGCGGATCAAAGACGCACAGACCAAGTGGCGGCACCACTCCAGCCATGATCACATCAAAGGGTATTGTCAAACAAAAGAAGCACCACCTAAACCAAAGGCAGCCACACCTTTTGGTGAAAGCCTAAGACAGCAAAAGTGGACTAGCAGGCAGATAGAGGAGATAACGGATGAGCACTAATAACATGAGTAATTGCTGACCGAACCATGTATGCCACTCTTTTCAAATGAGGCCATTCTCCTTCCAAATGAGGTAAGAAGGGTTTGCCTCGCCATTGATGAGGAGGTGATCTGAATCCTGAAATCCACCACAAAAAGGGTGCGTTTCTTTGCTTCTTTTGTGTGGCTGGCCACTGAAATCGTATTGGACAGTGTAGTAACTGAAAGATCAGTAGCAGTAGCGGTTGTTGTAACAGTAGTAACATAGTGATATCTGTTGGCGTGTCAGGGATGGGCATGTGACTGGGGGTGTTCGGGTCTAAAGTTTTAGAGAGGTCACATCAAAGAGAATTTTGTTATTTAGGAGTATTAAATAAAGTCTAATTACAAAACTAACTCCAGAACCTCCGGTCTAATTCGTGAGAGGAATCTAATGAGAGTAATTAAGCCGTGATTAGAAGATGGTTACTGTAGCATCACTGTATCAAAACATAGATTAATTAGGCTCATTAGATTCGTCTCATAAATTTACGCCTATTTATAAAAAGGTTTTCTAATTAAACTTTATTTAGTACTAAATTCTCTTTGTTTAGAGCCTTTTAAACTTTAGATCTACCGGAAACGAACGGTACCCACTTGGCCCCTCTCACTCCTCTTGACATTTTTTCTGTTCATCTCATCAGCCCAGGTGGGGCACTGATAGAGAGAGAAAGAGATGGGGAAAGCTGGCGATTTTGTGCGTACTGGATTATTGGGAGACTTGTCTTTCTCATCTGGTTGCTTTCCTCCCTTGTCCTTTGGTTTTTGAGGCCCTCATTTGCCCAGTGCCTGCCAGTTACAAGGGAATTTCAGCAAGACAAAGATTCTTCAGGAAAAAGGAGGTGAGATTCTTGATTTCACGTATAGTAGGAGGTGCAGTTCTTCCCCGTTCCCCCACCACCCCCAGTTAAGTGGTTTAAAGGTTTCTTCTTCTTTGTTGAAAGGTTTCTCGGTGCCACTGCCCCACCAAAAAACATCTGGCTTGATGTGGTATGGGTTTTCGTCTCCCTGTCCTTTTGGTCTCCAACTACGGCAGGGAAAGTTTGCAATCTTGAGGTAGTTCGGTCTGAAGGACCGGAGCAAGTAAAATCTGTCATGATGTGTAGGGTCCAGCACTGGAGTTGTTGACAACGCTGCGGTTTCCAGGTTAAGGGGAGAAGAGGAATAGGATATAGATCTGAGGAAGCCAGAGATGAGGCTGAGGGAAAGCCAGTGGCGAAACCTGTGCTGCTGCTCAAGTGAAGCTAAGCTTCTTGTTCCCAATTGATCCATGTGCCGCCGCCTCCGTTCGCTGGATCAGTGGAGTGATTCAATGGTTCTGTGTGGTGCTGCAAATTGAGAAGAAAAAATTATTTTCCAGGGGGAGGAATCTCTTGTGAATTCCTTTTTCTGGGAACTAGGGAGTGGGAGGTACTTGGTCTTTTTGATGCTTGATGTACTTGTTTTTCTGCCTTTGTTGTTGCTTGAATGATGGCGGAGCTACTCCTGCCATAATTGATGACACGCCTAGCAAAAGTTGAACTACTCCGCATTTGATAGCACCTTGCGTACTTGTCTGTAAATTCAATGATGTACAGTTGAGTGCTCAGATGTGTAGTTGCTAATCCAATTTCTCCTACCCTCAGATGCCGAATCTTTTCTGTTTCTAACCTGCTTTCTCTTCCATTTTGTTGCTTCAAAGGTTGCTGCTTGGCAAGCAGCAGTTGAGATCTTTCAATTCTGGCATGGGTTCTTTCGGGATGGACTGGAACCAGAAGGGCTCCGTGTTGTGGGACTGGGAGAATTCCCCACCGATAGGCGCAAATGCAAACGAGAATCTCAAGATTTTGCCACAGGCTGAGCCAAAGTTTGCAGGGCATGAATCAGTGCACTCTTCCTGTGGTACTTTTTCTTCCAGCTCGGAGATGGGCTATTGTTCATCCAAGAGTTCCATTGCATCCATTGATTCATCGCCCAAGGTGGGGGACAACAGGGAGCTCAATTTTGCACCTGTCAAAGCGCCTGACAAGAAAACTGGCAAGAAGGCTGATCTGGGTAAAGTTGATACTGCCAGATCTTCTCCATCATCGGTGATAGCAGTCAGCAGTGGAGAGCCGGTGATTGGCCTAAAACTCGGTAAGAGAACCTATTTTGAAGATGTATGTGGAGGACAGAGTGTCAAGAGTTCACCATTAGATACGAGTGCAGTGACTCCTCCTGCTCCTCCGGGCAAGAAGGCAAAGGTGGCTCAAAACACACAGAACTCATACTGTCAAGTCGAAGGTTGCAAAGTTGATCTCTCTTCTGCGAAAGACTACCATCGAAAGCATCGAGTCTGTGAAGCTCACTCTAAGACTCCCAAGGTTATTGTTGGTGGTCTGGAGCGACGCTTTTGTCAACAGTGTAGCCGGTGAGTTGCTCTAGATTGTAAACTAAGCATGTATTTCTTTGAAACAGTTTATTATCTATTTTTTATGGGAATTAATGTGTTATCTGTGGTTTGCTTAAATTCCTTTTCTTAGCATCCTTCAGTAAGGAAAAGGAAAGGATGCTAATTTATTCCTTCTTTTTCTCTCCAATGTTTTGCAGATTCCATGCTTTATCTGAGTTCGACCAGAAAAAACGAAGTTGCCGCAGACGCCTCAATGATCACAATGCCCGCAGGCGGAAGCCACAGCCTGAACCAATTTCATACAGTGCATCAAGGCTCTCCGCAGTGTTTTATGGTAATGCTAAACCTTTGGTTGCCTTATTATTTTGTGAAACAGATGCATTGGTATTGTTCATCTTGTTGCAACTATTTTATTAAGAATTCTTGCCTGTTGAATGACAAATAAATGGGATTATAACTTAGGAGTACCACGATATTCTTTATCAAAGTTGTCCCTTGTTTAATAGTTCACAATTCAATGCCGGTAATTAATCAAACCGATACTAGTGAAGAATTCTATAGCGGGAAGATTTCTATAGCTGTGCTCTGGAGAGATTGCATAATGCTATATTTTCTTTAATTAAGATATATGGAAGATTTGCCGTAATGCCATCTCTGTATACAGTAATGTACTTACGTGTCCATATTATAAACTTCAGAGAGGACCCACTTTGCATAATTGTGCAAATACATTGATGCTGTGGAGTTTGGATACGCTAGGAAGCTGATAAGTATCTGAATAATCATTAGTTCAAAGCAAATGCATGTTGCGTTCCTCTATATTCTTGATACTTTGTGCGAAGAAGATTTAGCTTTAGTACTTAGCAAATGATTTGTTTTCTTTCTGAATCTTTTAGCTTTAATGCTGGAATTGTTGTGATGGTCTTAAACAGATGCAAGGGAACAGAAAAGTTTTCTGTTTGGTCAATCTCCTTATGATCAAATGAGAAGTTGTGCAAATTATCCATGGGATAACGCAGTAGGAGGCTTCAAATTTGCAGAAACAAAAGCTCCTTGGTTGAAGCCAACAAGAGCTATAGGTGCTGATGGGATAGACCTATCAAGTCAGCAGGTGTGGAACAACAGTACACCACATGGACATCATGATTTTAATGGGTTCATTGCTTTCAAGAGAACCAGTGCTAAGGTCCTTGATCAAGGTATTTTTTCCCTCACTATTATTATTGATTACAATATTAATACTAAAGGATCCTTCACTTGCAAGGATACATCTTTCAGTGGAACTCCTAACTTGGAAAAATTCATAGCCATTTTGTAGAAATTTATCCTTTGGATGATTACAGATATACATTAGCTTCATTCCACATGGTTGCAACTTTTTGATCGAGGCATGAACGTAATTGTGTATCATTTGCTTCGCAAGCGTTGAGGTGGCAAAAATCTGCAATTCAAGCGTCATCTAAAACTTGTCCAGTTTAGCAGAGCTGCCGCTGTCCTTTAGGGGCTGCCACCTAAAGCTCAAGCATCTCATAAAATGGCCATAATATACGGTACGCTAAGCCAGCTTTCCAGACCCAACTCCAGCATAACTAGAACCTAGGACAGTTTTGAGAAACGTGTGTGGCTGGTGATTTCAAGAGTTGCTGTGTTTTTTAATCGATTGTGAGCGACGAACATTTTTCTCATACTATTGGGGAAATTAGTAAGCAGCCAACTACTACACACAGGTTTTGGGTCCAGATTATTCTTGATACGAAGAGACACTGATCGATTGACTTTGTCATTGTCTAATGTCTAGGTTTATTGTGCCTCGATTGTTCGACATGTGTTGTAGATAACTAAGCAATACTAACTGCAGTTGCATATGCGGAATTTATAGTCCTCATAAATCTATTAAGAAAATCGATGGATTTTTATTTTCTTTGATGAAAATAACAGTAATAGTTGTCGTACCTTTTACCCTTTTCAGGCGCTGATGCTTCTGCGGTCGTCTCCAATTCGAACGGAGCCCCAGATCTTCAGCGTGCTCTCTCTCTTCTGTCAAACAGTTCAGCTGACGCTGCCAGCGGCCAGCCAATTCCTCAGCTGCACCCTTCGATGACCACCATTGCCAGCAGCTCCAACCCTGTGATGCAAGGCTCTTCACCAGGACTCCGGCAAGACGGCACGGCCCTGGACCACCAGGCGCGGTTTCAGGCTTTCGATCCCCTGAACAATGGGAGCAACATTGCCACTCCGCATCAGCTGCACCTCCTGAAACCTCCCTCCTACGACAGCTACCCTTCTCACTACGACCAGATGCACTGATGTTAGCGCCTCCATCCGGTTGCGCGTAATCGGCAGTGCTTTCTGCTGTCTGAAACTCTGAATTGTTCTGAAGAATAAAAACCTGCATGCTAAAACGCAGGCTCGAATTGATCTTGTTGCGTTCCTTGCAAGGAACGCTGGATCACACAATGTGCTTGAATAATCCATCCTTGTGATGACGCTATGTATAATTCGAATGCTTGATTGCATCGGGCACCTGATCATAGACTCTTTCGAATTCTTGATGCCATCTTACAAATACATTGAATGGAACACTCTTGCCGGGCCAGCCAATGCCATTGTTGATAGGTCGACAGAAAATGGAGGACGCCGTGGCGCTGGAGCCGGCGGGGGTCCGTGCCACTGCCTCGCTCGCACGACCTCCATCATCCGGACTCGTATCCCGCCGGAGTTCTCTCGCCTATCCATTCCCCTCCGGCCGCACTGGGCCGCGCCGCTGGCTTCGCCGGGAAACACAAGGGTGGCAACTGCACAGGAAAGTTTCAAAAAGGCCCCTCCCTTCTTATGTTGCCCTCCAATTGGATCGCAACCATCCATCTACCTTTAGCCGCACTAAAAAAAAAAGAAAAGAAAGGAAAGGAAACCTTCGCCGCCGGCTGCCGTCGTGACCGATTATAAAACGATCTTCTTCGGCACTATAAAAGCGCCGCGGCTCCGTAAAAAAGTATTTCTGCTCGGTTGTGGCCTCCACCACCGTATACCGACTCCAATGGCGTCTGGCGAGGAGCACCGCGAGCGCGAGGAAGGGGAGCAGGCCTACGGCAACGTGGCGGCACTGGGTGCCCTGCGGCAGCGGCAGGCCGGCTACGCCTGGGCCGACGTCGCGGCGCTCGAGCCGGCTGCCGCGGGCCAGGGCGCGCGCC
>LAPY01000767.1:130012-145478 GCA_000970635.1 Eragrostis tef
CCGCAGCCGCCACATGTCCGGAATCCGGAGGGCAATGCGGCAGCGCCGGCGAGATTCCGATCCGCTCTCTCGCGGGCGAGATGGCGAGGGGACAGGCCTGCCTGGCTGGACTGCTGGAGCCTGGAGCCCTGGAGGAAGGGGAGGGGCTTGGGTTTTGATTTGGAAATACTACGCAGGCGGCAGCTGCCGATTTTGGGGGGCCCCGCGTCCATCCACTCTCGCCCGCGGCGTCGTGGTCTGCGCGTGCTGCTGGCCGGCTGCGGGATGGACGTGGTTGGTGGGGCCACGTGACAGGCGTCCGTTTCCGGGGAGGGCCCACGGCGCCGTGCGGTTTGTCCCGTGCCTTGTCAGCCCATCGACCCACACCCAGCATTTCAGTAGACGCGCGTCTGCTCGAAAGGTCGATCGCGGCATGCTCTCTTTTTTCCCCCCGGAAAATAAAAAGGCCGATTGCGACTCATTTCTGTAGTTACGTGACGTGACGCTCGTTCACGTACCTATGCCGGCTTCGAACCCTATTTATAGTCCATCCGGAATGGACTCGTCCGGCATATGCGCAGGATCGGTATGGTCCGGCTATTTTTATACTGCTGCTTCGCTACACGGCAGGTACCGATGAAGGACGACATCGTCTCGTGACGCAAACCAAACACAGCGGGGCTCGGACGTAGGATCGGATCGTGACCGTCCGTCGGACGAACTGATGACGAAAACCAAACAAGCTGAAATTTCTTAATTTCAATTCCACTAGTAATTTCCCCTGGTTGTATTTCTCAAATACTCCACCTCCTTTCTTCTCCTCCTCATTTTCTTTTGCCGTAACAACTCCTTCGTTAACATATTTTCCCCGGTCTTGGAAAACTGTCGAACAAAGTTTCAGTCAAACGTCAAATCTAGAATCATATACAAATGTAATGGCGCAACAGTCACAAAAAAAAAGAGAAAAAAATGTAATGGCACAACCATTGCGTGTCAGTCTGTGTTTTGTGTGCTTACTCTAACCACTGTAATTACAACGTGTCTGAAATCAAATGGTATGTTCTAATACGAAATCTTTGTTCGGCAAGCCAGCTGACACAACTTGTGGATGTACTGGATGCTTTGATCAACATCATCGCGAGTTCACTTTTAGATGGTCACATGGAGCACGTTAATCGTGATGTTGATTTAATCCTACCGCTTTTAAATGTTCAATTTGTGTCCGCGTGTTCAATCCATCTCCAAATGGAGCGCGAGAATTCACCACGCGACTCAAATGGGAACTAAAATTTGCCTCGTATATGCGCAAGTCCTGAAAAGTTACTAAAATTTCCGTGTTCAAAACGAAGCCACGCACGCCTTTGTCATGTTACTTTCCGGCTCTTCCTCCATGGGCTCTTCCGCCATGCCAGCGTCGCACTAGCTCCAGCAGCTTTGTTGGGTGTCACATCGCCAGCACATCGTTGGAACTGAAGCTTGAAGACGCTTGTTTTGACCCTCCTGTTCAAAGAGGTTATGTGCAGAAACGGAGAGAGTGAAACAATATGGGTACCCTGTGCTTCCTCGAAAATTGAACAAATGTAGGAAAACGGACTTTCTACTTTCAGACAGCTAAATGTCGTACAAGTAGTATCACATATGTGGACACCCTTCCTTGCAAATTTCGGTGATGGTGATGTAAAGGGACATGGAGACGGTATCTGTTTCCTTCCATCGATGCTTCTGTCACAGCACCGCTGGTGCAACTCAACTTGCGCCAACTGTATTTCAAGAGACGTGTAATGTAAGCATCAGAGTATGCGAATATTAAGCTTGGTAAACAGCTTTCACATTATCTTACAGAGAGTAAGAGATGCACGGAAGTAAATCTCACCTTGCTAATCGTCTAGATTTATTTAGGGAATTATTTGTAGCTCCAGTGTATAGTGTATATGCCACATCACAGTCACGCACATGTTTATCACTTCACCATGCTATGCTCACATGGACTGATGGACCCATCTCTCTTCTTTGCCCGAAGACACCAGCAATACTAAACAAGAGCCCAAATGGATCATCGCACTAGGACTGAAATGTTCAGGCAGCAGAGCTCCTACTGATTAGAATATTTCAAATGCAAACAAATGGACAGTTTTTTTTTTCTTGCAAGCTGCAAGGGTATCA
This sequence comes from Eragrostis tef, assembly GCA_000970635.1. Lineage (NCBI taxonomy): Eukaryota > Viridiplantae > Streptophyta > Magnoliopsida > Poales > Poaceae > Eragrostis > Eragrostis tef. Next base: position 132,155 of record LAPY01000767.1, read on the forward strand.
TTCAAAAGGATCACAAGCGAAAGCTTTCTGACACGAACTTCAACGCTTGGTTCGGCATACTTCTGTCACATCACTGCATGCATAATTCATCTCACGCACACATTGATCTACAGCATTGGGTCACACTTTACAGCCTCATTTTGCTTTTAGGGCAATAATCGCCGCCATACCGTTTGGTTGTTGGCACGGCATTAAGTTCATATGGATGCATCTCTCTTATTTGCACGAAGAAGCCGCCGATACTCTCCAAGAGCCCAGATGGGAAATAAGTTGCGGTAGTTTGGGTAATTGAATATAATAGCACAATTGGAACTCCCAACGTGTTCCTATCATCAAATGGCAAGCATGATCATAAAATCAGATGGATATGGATCAATCAAAGGCCAAGACCAGATAAAGAATCTCTACACATTGGCTACATGGCTCTTGTCAAAAGTTCTCCAGCGGACCAATAAAAAATGTTAATCAAAACTTAACAGAGCTCGACACAATCACTGAAACATCCTGCTTCTAGGTAGTCTAAGATGAATTTTGTAAGCTACAAGATTCATACGTCAAAGCCCTAATTAAATTTATCATGCATTCTTAACTGCAGTCAAATGTATAAACGTGGAATTTCCGTTTTCATCACGAATTATATCAAGTTGTTAGACATTCTAGTCTGGCCACATATATGTATGCAGGGGAAAATAGGTAAGAAAAGGTTCCGTGCTAGATGCAACATGATATACTTTTTGTGGCATTCAATCCTGCTATTAAATTTCTTCTCAAAATATAATGAGCATGGAAATGCACCGTCAATAATTAGATGTAAACCTACTTGTTGGGGAAATTCTCCTGTATCCAGCTGCATATTCACCAATTCTTTTGCAGCACGATGCACTGGTGTTGGGTCTATCTCAATCTGGTATTCACATAAAAGTATGAGAAACATTTGATAAACAGCACATAAATGACAAATTTAATAAGGAACGAAGAAATCATACCTGTCCGGCATAGATTAAAGCGAGCATTGCCCAAGCAGTATTCACTGCATGAGCACGATCACCTTTGATATTTTCATAAACCTTTGGTAAGGCAACCGAAAATAGAAAAGGTTGTAAGATGATAAATTCAAGAACTCTCGATATCCACCCCCCCCCCCCCCCCATTAAACGAATTTAGACAGGATCAATTTGCGGTGTATGATGTTGAGTAAGAGCATGATCAAAACAAAGGTCCAAACACAAAAAAGTACAATTAGTGACTTGTGATTCAAACCCGTGCTAACTAACTAACATGATTTGTCGTAAAAAATATTTCATTCTTCAATACCATATTAGTGGGTTTTTTTTTGGAGGGGAATATAGCAAGGGAAACCCTGCTGTGGCCATAGTAGTATTTTCAACAGGAGTTCAACAAAGAAGTTGTGTCCACATCAGTTACCACCAAGGCAACCACAGAAAAAAAGAATCTCAAGAACTAGAGGAAATTAGTTACCTGGGTTCTAAGAGAGACATGGCTTTCTCCCCATCCACCCGTATTGAGCTGCTTTGATAACAGGAAGTGGCATGCTTTCCTAAGGGAAGGGCTATTCTCGTATGTTCTTCCAGCAGCAGCCAATCCTTTGACCGAAAAGAAGGCCCCATAGGTGAAACATACACCCCAAGAGCCAAACCTGCCAAATAAATAACTGAAATATTAACCATTGAAGTATAGGGATAAAACTGGTTTGTGCAAGGTAAATCAGCAAAAGTTCCATCGAAACAAACCATGACCCATCTTCCAGTTGCTTGCTCTCAATAAATGTTGCTGCGTTTGAGATACATTTTTCTATCTCTTCTGTACGATAACCAGGATATAATTCTTTGACCACTACCAAAGCTTGAAGAACTGAGGAAGTGCATTCTGGGTATCTGTCAATTTATGGTATATAACGAATTAATTGTGTTAGAAGGAATTTTTTTTCTACCAAACAATAACGGTTGCATCACTTACGGATAATCGGTGAGAATGTTTGGAAAAATCTCACAAGGACTGAGAATCTGGTTATTAACGGAAAGAATAGGTCAATGCAGTGGAACTCAAAATGTACTAAATACTGTAATGAAGATGAAAAAGTAAAATAAATTGCTAAGTGACAAAATACGACGCAAAAAAAGAAGTAATAATACTGAATTGGTTAAACCTTGGGAAAATTAAATAAATGGTGATATGATGAGAGATGAGAACTGTTATTGTACGACCGGGCATCCGACCCGGCTCTACGGCTAGTACTAATCCGCCATTAGCATGTATCATATCAGGTAGCTATTAGCTCTAGTCGTACAGTGGTCATGCACACAACATTTTTTATGAGATATAGTATAAACAAACGTTCATTAGCAAATAAACACAAAATGTTTGGCAGTAAAAAGGTATAATAACATTTTTTAATTTTTTCTCTCCATTTGTTCATGTGAAGTGGAATGTTATGCGATGTGCACAGAGTGAGGGAGGGACAGATGGAAAGTTTGTTATTTCTGTATTCTGTTTATCTTCAAGAATGAAAAGGGCCCACCGTATACGGGAAACTAGAACAATGTGGAACTAATCAACTACTATACCATCAACATAATAAGAGACTACCCTGACGAGATATAACAAAATGTATTAGAGGGGCAGCTTGTAGAAACTTACCTCTATCCAAGAAGAAGTTCTTTTACATTCATAAGTAGAAAAGGAACCATCTTTGTTCTACAAAATAAAACTGTTAGCCAGTAACAGAATGATCTATGCTGTTTAGAAGCATGGTCAGCATGACATTTTAACAAAAATATAATGTTGATTCCTAGAAGTTCATTACTAGACAATCCAAAGATGATCAAAACTGGTACAACTGCATGGATTTCAAATTCATAGGCACACCATAAAAGATTTATTCTGGGAGATAACTATTCACATCAAACACATTATCCTCATTATCTTTCCAAAATAAAAAACCCCTCATAAGCTTGGCGAAACTGAACATGTATACATAACAGTTTTCCACTGCTACAATTTTCAAAGTAGAAACCGGATGCAAGTATGCGACTATTCAAAGCAGACTGAAGATCATGCCATGGTTTAATATTGGAGAAATCTTACCACAAGAGAGAGAAGGATATCAACAGCGTCATACACCCTTTCCCTTTGTATTGGATTACCAACAAGGTTTCTTCAGAATTTTGATAGTAGCAGTACAGCCTAGGATAGAATTATAAGCATAAGCATTTTATAGAATAGTCAAGAATAGTATAATCAATGAAAATCAAGAAATATCAAAGTGAGAATACTGTTGTTGTTTGTTGTGCTTCATTCTACAGACACCAATTTAGACTAGGTTATGTGATACTTATCGGATAATTATTTCACTTTACTGAGTTAATGCAAGAAAAACTAAAGAGGTGTATTGTGACCTCAAGTGCTTCTGCTGTAGTGTCAGATACACTCCATCCATTGTCTGCAGATGACAGAGTCCACGAATCCTTGGATATATGGCGATGCCAGTAATTTAGGTCACCAGAGTGATTTCTCAGGACCTTCAAGTCACATATGGTGCGTAGAATTTGAATGTTTTCTGCAATGTCTTATTTACAAAGATAGGTTGGAGGTAAAAAGGGAAACCTGTGACTGCTTCATGAACTCGTGTGCTCTCTGAAGAGTTGGACCATACTCATTTACAAGATCTGTAGCGCAATATGCTTGAAGTATTAGTGATGTCTCCCAGCTCTGACATCCATCATATACCTAAGATGGTAAAACATCATAATGGTTTTCATTAGAGCTTCTTAATGAGCGACTTACCATTGTTTGAAGATAAAGTGTGGCAGCAACTAAAAGTACAAATGATAACATGCAAAATTCTCTATTGTATGACTAATAAAAAACATAATTCACATATGGACCATCTGTGTTTATAATGCTTCTAGTATAATGGATTTGTCCCAGAGCTCTCTCCCTGGATACGTATCCAAGGCGTATCCAAGGCGTATCCGTATCCGCCGCGTATCCGGTGCGTATCCAGCCTTCAGCCGACGTATCCGTGTTTTGTAGAGTTTCTGTCCCAGAGCTCTCTCCCTCAGCTTGCTGATAGGCAAACTACTGAGGATTGGCTCCACACACTTGTAGAGTGAAGTCCAAACAACATTCTGCAATGTTGTGCGAGGACAGAGGATGTCCTCCTGGAATGACAAAAGGGGGAAAACAAAGGGCAGAGTAGTGGATCAAACACTACGATACGTCAAGAAAAAATCTTAGGTAAAAATCTTCAACGGACAGAAACTCTATAGTGAAGAAACGCCTTTAGTGACATTTTTTTTCTTTTTACAAAATGCAAAGGCCGGCACTGGAGTAAGGGTCAGGCCTTCAGGGTGGGAATTGTTACGTTAACCGAAGTAGGGTATCCCCACTCTGCGATGGTTCGCACGGAAATTACAGAAAACTATAAATAGATTCAAAATCATGCTAGCGAATAGCGATATCTAGTGTTAAGCTAGGATCACCACCTGTTTAGCCATATTTTCCTGATATATGACTTCGCTTTTTCGTTTTTGCCCACAGACACCGTTCGCGTGCGCGTGTGCGATAGAGAGAGATAAGGAGGAAGAGAGAGAAATGTACAGCGGCTTCGTGGAATACGGACGAGGAGCCACAGCCACCGGCGACGCGCGGTCGTCCGCTTGTAGCCGCCGCAACTGCCGGTCAGCGTGGTCGCCTCCGGCGGAAGCGCACGCCATTGGCACCCCGGATTCACACGGTCTGAGTTTACAGTCGCCCGTCCCAGCCAGCCATTACTCATCACACGTCTCGCCTGGAACAAGCCCACTTACTCATAATGCAAAAGCACGGCCCACTCAAAGCTAAGCGATTTGCCTGGCCTGCCCAAGTTTTATTTACTCAGGTTAGGGGCCGTAGGAGTACTTTCATAATAGGCAAAATTTGCTTAGCCTGACTCGAAGTTTCAAGCAAAACCACACTGTACAAATAAGTATTCAACTCCCTCCTTCGAAGTCGACTAGTTTGGCCTGCGATGGCATGCAGGTAACCAGGGAAGAATGGCGAACTGACCATGAGTGAAGCATGCATAACACTTGGGAATAATCTGACAAACCTTTGCACAGGCGCTACGAGCCTCGCTCCAGTCAACCTTGTCGTATGGAGTGTTGTATATCTCCTCTCTTATTGCATGTATAGTGGGTGTAATCGGTCCAACAAATTTCTTGCCGTAAAGATAAGACAACGGCTGATAAAACATACGTGTTAAGCACCAAAATTTCCCTGCAAAAGGACGGAACACCATGGGCCAGTTGTACAGTATCCAATCGTATATACAGGCTGCACTATTGTCACCAATTGGAAGAAATCATACCTGGATGAAATGGAAGAAACCGAGGAACCAACCATAGCTCTGGGAAAACTGGATTATTTCCAGTCCAATCATACAACCCCAGTATCTTCCAACGAAAAGAAAAATGTTAGTTATCTAACATATGAAGAACAAGAGTGACAAGCATGTGATACATTTTGCTCGTGGTGATAATAAAATTGATCCTAATAACATAACACAAGAATTTTCCTGGTATACCGAAAGCCATATCTTTCCCCACTCGGGCACCAGAGTTGCACCACCGTGGGACAAGATCCAAGCACGCCCGCTCGCCTCAACGAGTTCAGTGCGATTTCTTCAGTGACCTGCTCACCCTCCTGAAGCTTCTTGATGCGTGGCAGATCACGTCTATGGGCTCCCCTGTTTAGCTTTGCACACTGGATAGATTCATAATTAAATACTCTTAAGATCGATTTCATGCATGATCGATATATATCTACCAACCTGACCGTTCGCTCATACCTGCAAGCGCATAAGAGCAAGTATTATCACGCACATTCAGCCGGCGAAGAGAGGAGACACGTCAGACGAGTCCGATGTGGAGGAGTAAGAAACGAAGAGAGAAAAGGAAGCCGGCGTCTCGCGACTCACTCGCTCGAAGCCGCATACCCGAGGCAGGAACGCCCGCTCCCAGCCCGTTGCGGGCGACTGAAGCCGGCGCTTTCTTTTCCCTTGGATCCTCTTCTCCGTCCGCCTTCCCTCGCGATAATTTTCTTGCGAAATCGTTCTCCCATACGCCAAATCGTTCTCCCGCGGGCCAAATTGGTATCACGCGCATCGAATCGAAGGATTAACCCCCCAAATCGTTGCCCAGTTCAATCCCCACTACCAAATCCTAGAAAGCACGGTTGCTGACATGGTAATTGGCTGATTTCTACACTAAATCTTTGAACTGTTTCTTGAATTTGTTCTGGTTTGCCGGAGTCTAATGGAGTCGAGCAGTCGCAAGCAGACAATTGGTACTTCCGGTGCAGGTTGACGGCAGCGCCGACCAGGACCGTCGCGCCGCGCGCGCTGCCGCGGAGAACGTGCCTGAGTGAATCTTTGATGAATTGTCGCCGCCGTGCCGATAGTGAATCTTTGATGAATTGTGTGTTTGAAGAGTGTTGCTAGTGAATGTTTGATGAAATAGCCACAGAGATGTAGCACATAGCAGATCCTATGCACATGCAACCATTGATTACTTACATCTTAATTGAACATATCTCTCTTAGCCAACCTAACAGCCGATTCATTATATGAGTTGGCGAAATTGTTAGCTGCATGTGACATGGCACCTCTATTTAGCCAGCTGCTGCTGGCTATATTATAATCCTTGCTCTAAGGAGGTCGGCAGGCTCCCTCCGCTCGAAGCGACGCTCGGTGAACTCGCGGCGCACCCCCTCCACGTCGGCGCGCTCCTCCGGCGTGCCCAGGTCGGGGTCGAACTCCCACACCGACCGACCGACGAAGCCGTTCGTCGACTGCAACCACGGGCCGCCACCCTCCGCCACCTTCAGACGCCACATGTTTCAAGCTTCCAAGCTGCGAGTAGCCGAAAACTACCTGCAGGCCTCAGCAACTGCAGAGATGTGCAGCGCAACGCCGGAAGACAAGAGGTGAAGGGTACACGACGGGACGTGATGCATGAATGAATCGGCGTGCGATCTCGATCGGAGCAGAATTTAAAAGAAGGGGCGAGGGAAACAAGCGGTATGGGAGCTAAGCTGCAGCTTAGGAATTTTAATGCCTTCATTCACGCCCACGCCCAATGCTGATATTCCAGCTCGGACTTCGGCTTTTGCTCTTCTTTTACGAGCTCGTGTTACATGCATGAATGGAAGAACACAGCAGGATGGGAAGTACTATACGGGACGTTGGGGGGCGCCTGGCCGCTTAATTTCAATGAAAGCTGCTGATAATCTGTCCCAAACAGGGCCATCATGTATTGAGTTGCACATCTGTAGTTGGCACTTCTATGATACTCACTTCATTCACAATTACACGTCATTTTAGACTTTTTTTGTTTTTTTTCAAATTACATGTCATTCTACACTTTTTTGTTTTTTTTTTCAAATTACATGCCATTCACACTTTTCAATGCATCTTTCTCACTTCCCAATACACATATCCCTCTTTTCATTATACTTCTATCTCGATCTCTCTTTTCTTTTTGTTATATGTGTACCCATCTTTTTTACCTCTTTTTAATTTCCGTGCCTAGAGTTAGAATGACATGGAGGAAGTATGCATCAGTATTATTAAACAATAGAAACTCTTAGTTTCGAATGTGATCTCTTCTGGACTGAATTTCCACCTCTTCTCCTTTAGGACTAAATTAGACCTGCAAATTTTTTTTATTTAGGGATATTAATAAAGTCTAATTATAAAACTAATTACATAACTTCTAACCTAATTCACAAGACGAATCTAATGAAGATAATTAAGTCTTGATTAGCTAATGATTACTGGAAAAAACATAGATTAATTAATCTCATTAGATATATCTCGTAAATTAGCACCTATCTGTAAAAAAAATTATAATTGAACTTTATTTACTATCTCTATGTAGCAAAATTCTTTTTGATGTGACATGTCTAAATTTTAGTTTAGGAGGAATCGATGTAACACCCCGGAATCCACAATCACGTCGAGGTGCTACTAAAACCATCACAACGGCCTTCTATCGAAAATATGGAAAATTCGGCAGCATCTCCTTTGTAAATATAAGCAACACGGAAGCAAAACACGTACATGTAGACATAATAATATAAGCATCGCACTAGAAATTAAATAACCTCAGCAAGAATGAAAGAACAAAGATTTTAAGTCAACCACCACTCGACAACTAAAAAAATAGACTCCGACACTTAAGAATTAACCTTTCTTTATTACTAAAGATAGGTATAGCTAAAATAATTATTATGAAATAAAAAAACGTGCAACTACTCCCCATTCTGTCACGCCACTCATCAAGTACCTGGAAAGATTTAAACAAGGGTGAGATGAAACATCTCAGCAAGCAAATTGTTTTGACAAGCTATTTAAACCACAAGTTACATTAAAATCAGTTTAATATTTCAGATAATAACAAGGGCAATGCTTCAATATTACCACAAAATTACCACATTGTATATCACCTTCAAGAAACATCACTTCTCAACATCCATATAGCCACAACATAATCATCATCAAACTCCATGCATTAATGCATATGATTGCAATGCAATGCAATGTATGTCCACTTTTACATCACACCTCTCCTCGGGCAATGTATGATGTGTACCGGTACAGTCGCAATCATAGGTTTATGACATACTTCATAAGAGCACTCTGGAATAGTTATATAACTTTCTCACCGACCTGTGTAACATCCTGGCCCCCTAGGCCGCCGTTTTAATAAACCTAATCACTGATTAACATAAGCTACGATAAATTTAAAATGATTTAGATGGAAAGTCCCTAAATCAAATGATTATTTGATCCGTTTTGGTTTATGTTAATAATTTTATCATGATTTTGATTGGAGGTTTCAGAATTTTGATCTGGTTATTTGTTTGAATAAATAAACGTGAGATTTGGTTGTGCTTTTTTTTTATGTTGGAAAATCATGTTTATGCATGTGTTGTCATGAGCACAGAAACTTGTAAGAATTTTATAATAAAATTTGTTAGGCCAAACATCCTGAAAAATTCACTGAACTTTGTCCAGGACCTAATGTATATAATATGCATAAGTTTCCAAAATTTGGAAGCACGTTTGCCTAGGTAGAAAAAATCCATAACCTGTTTCTACCGTCTTACAAAAGAACAAAAAGAAAAGAAAATAAAAGAAACCTTACCTCACTCGGTCCAATTCAACCCAAGGGCGCCTTCGGCGTTTTAGAGGAGCAAATTTAGAACTGTTCCACCGCTTGCGTGGATGCATCCCGGCCCTCCCTGGCGTTTCTCTCTCGTCTGCGCGCGCCCATCCTGCTCCTGCGCTGACCGAGGACGAGCAAGTCGCGCGCACCTGCCAAGCTCCAAAGCCGCGCCGCGCTTCGCCATTCGCCGCCGCGACGCCGCCTCACTGCTCCGCCCTGTGCCGCCGCTGTAGATTAGCTCAGCTGCCACGCACGCCATGACGTCCTACACGCCCTCTTGTGCAAGCCGAGCCACCGTGGAGCCCTCCCATCTCTCTTTTCCCGTCTCACTCTCTGACAGCCATACGGTGCTACTAGCTACACCACAGACGACTAGTGAACCAGCCACGTGTGATACGCATGTGCACAGTGCACGATGCTAGCTACACCACATACGGTCACTCACAGTTCATGAATATAATATACAAACTCTGCAGAGTAATAATTTATTCGTATAGCCGTGCTTGCGGTCTCAAACTCCTTAATGATGAGTCTTTGTTTAGATAATGAATGAGATTAAAATTGACTATGAATATTTTTATTGAGATATATATGTAAATGACATAGATAGAGATAATATTCATGTCATGGAAGTAGTGAATATGCATAGACACTTGACATGGAGGTTAAGTATGAAACTTTACTTATGATGTCTTACTTGTGCTTACATTTATGCAATTTATATTCAAGCACTTCCATTTAGTAATTATCTCATTATTCAAGTTTAGATTATCAAATGCTCATCTATGCAAACTTTACCCTCATTATTCTATCCTTCATTCAGCCAAGCATTTGATTATGATATTGCAATTATTTACCCGCATAGCTTGCCTCCGATAACTTGTTTTTCAGATATGGCATGGATCTCGGTGAGGCACGGAGTCGTTCTTTTTAGAGGTTCAACTTCCAGTCAATTGCCCATGAGATGAACATGGGTCACACGCTGGAGATTTGAATTCTATTATGTTGCCGTTGCGTATATCTCTTGATGTATTCTTTTCGGCCTTCGAGCCAATATTTTGTAACAAATTTGATAGTTACATGATGTATAGTTGTGATTCTACTTTGATTATCATGTGTACTTGCCATTGATCCTGGGACAAGTACGGAAACACGTAGTTTCGGGTAATTTAATGACCCGGGACGCTTCAACCTGGCCTTTAAAGCACTCCGGAATAGTTATATGACTTTCTTACCGACCTGACTCAATGCACTTGCTCATGACATGAATGCCAATGATGCAAAAGCAAGTTCATAAAACCACAAGCTATTTTTGCCTTCATATGAAAATATAAGCAATTCTTCATATCTCAACTATATATATAAGAGCATAAACAAGAGACAAATAAACTTCGAATTCAGAATGTGTCACCATATTTGCTTCATAGTTGTATGATATAGTTCAAAATTGTAAGTGTAGGTGATAAAAATAACAATTCAAAACGGTAGCAAACCACTGCTACATTCACTTGCCTTCGATGATGAAGAAAATGTTCTAGACACGTTCCGGAGTACTACCACCTGTTTTAGAATAAACAACTTAGTACATGTACTCTATACATCATTTACAAACAATCTACATAGCGCTCTTACGCCCCCAAACCGACTCTTACGCCCTCAAACCGACAATCGACAAAAACAACATCACATCACCTCGGAAAACAGCTGCAGTGCTGCTTCTCTTTTTCGTAGTTCTAAAACCACAACAGCAAATGATATCAAACAAATACTCGAAGAGAATCTACAGAAACCAATCTACAACTTTGGTATTCAACTCAAAATATAATTCAAACTGTAATTCAGGTAAAACTGGATCACGGGATAGACATTCAGTTTACTGCTTGTACTGTGAACAGCTGATCTTCAAATATTCATAACTCCAGTTATACTCAACCAAAGACAGAGTTTAAGCACTCTATGGAAAGATCATTCAAAGATCTAAAGAAACTTAGTTTGCACCCCAAAGAAATTCGGCCTCTAAGACCAATGAAAACAGCTTCCAAGACTGAACCTCTTAACTCAAACTGTACAGATTTTCAGGCAATTTCAGACATGAGAGTAAAATTCAGAAGCCTATAACTCCAGAAATACTCAACCAAAACATTCGTATAAATACTCTTTGGAAATATCTCGATATGCTCTACAACTTCTCTTATATCATGATTTCCTAAATAGAACGTGAAGGTCCCCGAAAATGGCCGAAACTACTACTGCATTCAGTTTGGGAACAGAGCAGCAGGACAGCTCGCGAACCAATCTTCAGAAAGACATATCTCCATATATACTCAACGAACCAAGGCGCATAAATATGCGTTGGAAAGATAAAGAAAAGATATACAACTTTCCTTATGGCAAGATTTTCAAATTCGGAACTTAAGACCCCAAAGACTAGACCGAAACTAATGCTGTCTGAAACGACTACGGAAACTGCAGTCTGAAAAAATGCTGTTCTGATGCGTCGCACAAACAGCCTGATTTGCTACTCGATTAGAACAAAATCAATTTGCTGCAGTACCTAGTAGAGATCAAGATTCCCTTTTGTTTTCCCTCCTCTTTTCTTCTCCTTTCTCCTCTGCCATAACTGCACCACGGGTGGGAAATTCAGCAGCTAACACGGAGCAGCAACATAGGAGAGCAAGAGAATCTTTCAGATGTGGTTACCTCTCCTGCATGCGAGTGCTGCTGCAGGACAAGGAGGAGCCTCTGGCGACGAGAATTCCAGCAGCAGCAGAACAGGGGAGAAGGCGGCGCATGAACCGAAGCAAGGTTTTCAATCCTGCGGTAAACCGGACCGGTTTCCGCGAAAACCGGAAAAACCAGTCCGGTCCATTTACCCAGGAGACCAGTTTTCCATTTTAAATTTCAAAAAAAATTGAAAATTTAAAAACATTTGAAACAAAAAATACGTAAAAATTGAGGAACTTTGTGTGTAGAAAAAGGAAGAAAAAAAAGAAAAATCACTTTTTATCAACCAGTTGCCTTTCTCGATTTTTTTGACCAATCAAACAATCGATCTAGTTGTATGGTTTCCACAGTTAAGCTGAAAATTTGATCTAGTTTTTTTACATATTTTTTTATTTAGTTTTTTCAAATTTTTATTATTTTTTATTTTTTCTATTTTTTCTTTTAAAATCGGTTTTCCGAAATTTGGTCCGGTTTTCCGGAAATACCGGTCGGAAAACCGGACTTACCGACCGGTTTACCGATTCATTTGAAAGTTTGAATTAAAAATTTAGAATTAGAAATTTGTTCGGTATCCGGTCCGGTTTTTCTGGTATACCGGAATACCGCCCATTCCGGTCCTGAGCAGTAATACCGGCAGCATCGGAATTGCAAACCTTGAACCGAAGTCGATTGGGGAAAGAGATCGATACTCCAACATTGGAAAGAGAATAGGGTTCGGTTGGGCTCAAGTTGGGCTCAGTTTCCTCCACGAGTTGGGCTTCAAAAGGATAGTGTCCGGCCCAACGCAGCCCAACGCAAAAGAGAATTTCGTTTTCTTTTTTCCTGGGTGTTACAATCGAACGCCCCCATGTAACTTACTGTACACTCTTGTGTCAGGTGAATGCAAAGCTGCAAACTATCTCTAAAACACTAGTTACTGCTTCATCTTTTTTATAGTGTAGACACCCTATGCTTGTTGCAAAAGAAACTTCTGCTTATTGATGCTTCTGGCTAGTTAATTTTTCTGCTTACCAGTAAACTGTTTGCAAATCTCTGTATTCATCACAAAATCTGAGCACATCTCAAGGTACCATTTGCACTGCTCCTTCAAGCTTGGGGCAGCACTCAGTTTGACCACATCTCAAGGGCAGCATCTTTTGCATACCTCATTGCAATCGTCAGTCACTCGAGGCACCAAGATCGAATTTCTCATCAAACAATAACCTGGAGGGCAGTTTCGTAAATCGAATATTTCTTCCCTTCCCCCTTTGGCCTTGACCTCACAAAAGCTTATCTTTCCTCGCCCCGCCTCCGATCCGAGCTCTGGCAAGTCGCCCAACAACCCAAAATCACAGCTTTCCCATGGCCGGCGAGGAGCTCCCGCCGGCGGCGGC
>LAPY01000768.1:24449-34935 GCA_000970635.1 Eragrostis tef
CCCGCCCCCCCCCCCCATCCGCGCCCCCGCCGCCGCAGCTGCTGCAGCAGCAAGGCCCCGCTCGCCGCCGTCGCCTGAGACAAACTCCCAGCCGCCGCCATGGGGCGTATGCACAGTCGCGGGTAAGCTTCATCCTTCCTCTCTTCTTCGAGCTCCTGCTCTAATCCGTCGAATTCTGCGTGTGCTGATGGCGGATTCGTTGCTCCGTGACGCAGGAAGGGTATCTCTTCGTCGGCGCTGCCGTACAAGAGGACTCCCCCCACCTGGCTCAAGACAGCCGCCTCCGATGTGAGTAGTGCCTCCTCGATTCGGATTGCGTGCCGTTTTCTTTGCATTGATGCGCGGTGTTCGATGTGGTTGGCTGATGCGCTCGTTGATTTGGCCTGTAGGTGGAGGAGATGATTACGAAGGCCGCGAAGAAGGGTCAGATGCCGTCGCAGATCGGTGTCCTGCTCCGTGACCAGCACGGTATCCCGCTCGTCAAGAGCGTCACTGGTAGCAAGATCCTCCGTATCCTCAAGGCCCACGGTGTGTATAAGCTATCCATTGTGTTGATTTGTTCGTGTGTCGTATGGCGTATTGATGTGTGGATTTGTGCAGGGCTTGCGCCGGAGATCCCGGAGGACCTGTACTTCCTGATCAAGAAGGCGGTGGCTATTAGGAAGCATCTGGAGAGGAACAGGAAGGACAAGGACTCCAAATTCAGGCTCATTCTTGTTGAGAGCAGGATCCACCGCCTTGCCCGTTACTACAAGCGCACCAAGAAGCTCCCTCCCACCTGGAAGTAGTAAGTTACTCGTGCACGACCATCTGCTTCAATTTTTAGTCCATCGTTTCAGTAGTAAGTTACTCGTGCTACTTAGGAGGTGTATAATGATTTGTTTGTTATAAGCGATATGCTGTGTATTAGCGCTGGTCTATTGGCATTCTAGTTGAATCCTAGACAGTAACCTTCTATATAGGAGACATGAAGCTGCCATGAATCCCTCATTTCCTGCAAACATGATAAATGTTTGGAAGAGTATTAAAGCCTACTGGTGCATGTGTTGTTTAAGCATGAATCCCTCGGAAGAAATATACACATAGTCACGTGTGATAAATATTTAGGGATAAACCATTTGGATAGCCATGTTGAACAGTTTTTTATGCCTTAGTAACTGAAACATATTACATAAATGTAATATACATAATTGTTCTTCTGCTGACCATTTGCATAGCTCGACTAACAGCTGATACACTTACGAAACCCTTCTCTTGTATGATGGTTATTGTTCTTGATTTCATTTGGATAATCATGGCTTTAATGTAGCGGGCTAGCTGCTGTGCCTTGTTGAATTATTCTTAAAAACTAACTGTTTGGATGACCATGGCTTGGTAGTTTTTTTGCCGTTTATACTGCAATGTTTCTGAATTCTAAGTGGTGTCAATTGTTGCTGTGTTTTGTATTCATGTGCTTAATATTTGCTTGGACTGTTTATGTGCAACCTTAAATACTCTTTCTGTAAGAATTATATTCGTTTTGATGACATGTACCTATAACTGACTATAAATATTTGTTTCTGTGCAGTGAGTCTACCACGGCCAGCACTCTGGTGGCCTAAGTGAGCTCCTTCATATGGTGTGGACTTTAGCTGCTTCGAAATTGGCTTGTTCTAGATATGAATTTATGTAATGCTTAATGAGTCTGGAGCGGGTTAGATGAACAAGGAACTGCAACTTTTTTCTATGTTTACTCGGAGGATCCCATAAACCATTTTTGGTTTCTCAAATCTCTGTTAAACGTAACATGCTCCCATGTTTTGTCTGATACAATTAGCGTTTACTCGACTGTTGTTGGCCAACCAAGCTGTGTGCACATTCGATGGTCTTGTCTCTTGTGTTTGAAACAGTGCGTTTGATTACGTCTTTGAGCAAAATCATTAGTATCTGGCATATTTACATCCGAATAATTGATCGACTCGTATGCTATAGGTGCATGTCTCAAACATTGTAGAATGTAGGTTTCTGGACTCGCAAGTATATGCATCGGACGGTGTGCATTTGATTACGTCTTCTAACAGAATTAAGTATATGCATTCAACGGTGTGCATTTGATTACGTCTTCTACCAGAATTCTGGTTCTTCGGTCCTGTTCTATTGATTATGTGCATGTTTTTTAAGAGAAAAAGTTTATTTTACTCTCCTAAACAATCATTTTGTCTAGTTTACCCCTTAGAAAAATGATGGCTCATTTTACCGCTCAAATAATTCTATTTGGTGCAATGTACACCCTATTGAAGTTTGTTTTTTTTCTTTCTCAATCTACAAGTGGAATTTGAAGCTCAAATTTTGCATGATACGAATTTCGACAATAATCTATGTTAAAATATTTTTTTGATATCATATCTATGCATATGACGTTAATTTTTATCGAACTATGTAAATAATATCAAAATAATATGTCATAATTTCTTAATATAGGTTTTTGTGTGAGGTACCATCATGCAAAATTTGAGCTTCAAATTCTACTTGTATGATGAGATATAACCCCTTAGAAAAATGATGGCTCATTTTACCGCTCAAATAATTCTATTTGGTGCAATGTACACCCTATTGAAGTTTGTTTTTTTTCTTTCTCAATCTACAAGTGGAATTTGAAGCTCAAATTTTGCATGATACGAATTTCGACAATAATCTATGTTAAAATATTTTTTTGATATCATATCTATGCATATGACGTTAATTTTTATCGAACTATGTAAATAATATCAAAATAATATGTCATAATTTCTTAATATAGGTTTTTGTGTGAGGTACCATCATGTAAATTTTGAGCTTCAAAATCCACTTATAGAATGAGAAACAAAAGAAATAAACTTCAATAGGGTGTACTTTGTACCAAATAGAATTGTTTGGGGGATAAAATGAGCCATCATTTTGTTTAGGGAGGTAAAATAGACAAAGTGGATTGTTTAGGGGAGCAAAATGGACTTTTCTCCAGAATCTTCAAAAAGGGATGGACGCGGCTCCGGTGGAGACGATGCGACTGGACGAGATTGACGCCGGCGCGCGTGGAGTTGAGGCCGCGGAGCGCAGAGGAGTCGCACCCCAGGCGAATGGTGGTTGGCTTGTAGCAGGCACGACAGTGCTGCTGGTGGTGGTAAAGGTATCGGGCTCCTTCTATCACCGCGCTGAAGTCTGAAGCCAAATACTTGTATTTAGTTGTCGCAAAGCGCAATTCCGTTGTGTGTTTACAAATCCCCGTGTGTTCTTATTAGCAAAGCAAAATTTGGTTGTAACATTAGGTTCTGTGGATGGTCTAGAGCTTCAGTCAGTTATTCAGTTTCACAGTGTACTCTAGACACAGTGAATTAAGAAAAGTCGAAAAATTTAGTTTCAGGATGGAGTCGATGCATGTTCAGTACAAGGACTCGATTGAGCATATTTGGAGGACGACGTTAAAAATATATGCTAGTACTTTATCGTATGAATATTGTAGTGAAATGAACTATTTTTATTTATCAAGTTTATTTTGACAATATGCTCATGTCTTTACATGCTAGTACTCAATAAGTATAAATAGATGGCTACAAAATTTGTATGGCACATTTGATCACAACTCTGTGCAGCAATTATTGTTGTGACATGTCTATGAAACAGTAAAATGAAACTGTGCACTGAGAGTATCAGTTTCATTTTACAAAAGAACACCAAAAAACTAACATGACGCTCTAGAAAATTGTGAAATGAAAGATGTCACTGAGACTGGCCTAATTAACATATCCAATTTTTTATGAAAACTAGGCTAGGGAATTTGATGTAATTTCCTGTCTCCGATAGCCTCTTATGCGGAAGAGCAGAATAGCACTGACAAATTGCTGGGAGATTTGTGTGCGACAAATGGATGTATCTTGTAGAATGATAATAGGAAAGTGAGTATTCTAAATGCAGAAGGCTGTGGCGTGAATCTTGGTGAGCTTGGAACACCACAAACTCGTTCATGTTTTTTTTTGAACAAGCACTCTAATTCTAAACCAAAGAATACAATTTGGCAATTTATTAATTGAATGTCAAAAGTTTGAACATCATCAAATCAGCTTGAAATTTGCAAATGCTTAGTGTATGCATGCAAATCATCTCAAACAAACAATACAATTCGTTTCCTATGCATAGAAACAACAACTTGAATTTAAGGAAGGTTACTCAAGCCTCGCCCAAATTAAGGGTCTCAACTCTGTCTATGGCAATCGGTGTCTCGCACCTCGCCGCTTTGACTTTTTTTTAAAAAATGTCTCCTCCCTTTAATCTTGAGTTCGAATTCATTGCACTCTTTAGAAATTCTACGGGTTGAACCGTTTCAATGTTGTTATGGTTACATCAACCTATACATAATGACAGACACCAGACTCAAATCACACCCTAAATGCGCTAGTGCAGGAGTATCTCAATATTGATTGAAACATTATGAAATTTTAAGAGGAAGTGCGGAATAGAATTGGAACGTGTGTTGATTTTTCTGGTTTATTTTTACGCAATTCAAAATAAGGAGGACAGTAATGTGACATTTTTTTTATTACTATGCTATGACGGCATTTTTGGAAATAATACTACTAATAAGGACACAAATGAAAATTCCCTCAGATAAGTAAGCAGCGCCCCCTAAACCCTAACCCGACCCCCCTCGCGCTCGCGCCTCTTTCGCCCTTTCGCGCCGCCGCCGCCGCTGACGCAACCACTCGCCCGCCGTCGCCGGAGACAAACACCCGTCCGCCGTCATGGGGCGTATGCACAGCCGCGGGTAACCCCCGTTCCCCGTTCCCCACTGTCATGTCCATCCCTCCTAGCCTCTCCAGTGCTATCGTTCCAATCTGTTGAATCTCCGTGTTCTAATGGCGGCTGCGTGGCCCCGTGATGCAGGAAGGGTATCTCGTCATCGGCGCTGCCGTACAAGAGGACTCCTCCGACATGGGTCAAGACCGCCGCCGCGGAAGTGAGTGGATCTCCGTAGCTCTTTCGATTTGGGCGTCGTTCCTTTCATTTATGTTAGGTTTTATGAGTCAGTTTGATGATGAACGCGTTGGTTTTGATTGTTAGGTGGAGGAGATGATCACGAAAGCTGCCAAGAAGGGTCAGATGCCGTCGCAGATCGGTGTCGTGCTCCGTGACCAGCACGGCATCCCCCTAGTCAAGAGCGTCACCGGCAGCAAGATCCTCCGCATCCTCAAGGCCCACGGTGAGTTATCGTCCCATGTCCCGGGCCATGCTAATTCGCTTAAGCTCCGTTTGTACTGATTTGTAGAAATGTGGGTGTCTGTAGGGCTGGCACCTGAGATCCCTGAGGACCTTTACTTCCTGATCAAGAAGGCAGTGGCAATCAGGAAGCACCTGGAGAGGAACAGGAAGGACAAGGACTCCAAATTCAGGCTCATTCTTGTTGAGAGCAGGATCCACCGCCTGGCTCGCTACTATAAGCGCACCAAGAAGCTCCCACCTACCTGGAAGTAGTAAGTCAACCGTGCCCAATGCCCATGTTATCTCTTGCTGATGCTTGTTTCAGTACATTTTACTCAATAAACGTGTGATGCTAGTTCGGTTAACATCATTGTGTTCAGAACTAAAGAAAAGATATCACGATTGTTGCCTACTTAAATGTACATATGTAACTGTAGCAATGTGGATGAAATGTAACCTGTGAAGCTTGACCTAGTACAATGGTACAGCTGTTGAGCCATATTTCAGCACTTGTTATTGTTGCAAATAAATGTTAGGTGGCTATGAATTAGTTTGACATTGAAGTTTTCATGATTTATGAGCTACTAGCAAGAACCGGTTAGAGCTTGTTGGTTAGTTGTAAAGTGATTACAGTCTCATGACATTTGTTAATGATCAGAACAAACTGTTTCAAAATGCTAATTTAGCCATAGTTTGTTCGATGTCAACCATTATGTGAAGATGTGTTTTGTAAGCTCAAGACCAGAATAGTTGTTGAATATTGGAACTGTCATATTGAATTCGTATGTATGTTTGATCACTAATTGATGCTCACATCGTAGGATACGCTTTATGCAAATTCATAGGACATGCTGTTAGATATATTAGCAACAATTAAGGCTGGAACTGTGTTGCTAGATATGTTCATGGGTTTGTTCAATTATTGATGCCATCTGTTAACATCGGAGCATGATTTGTGTTTCCTCGCACTATTTTTTCACTACAATACTTGTATAAAGCTGATACAATTCTTACTTTTTCTGCAGCGAGTCGACCACGGCAAGCACGCTGGTGGCCTAAGACAGCTCAGTATCAGTTGTGCTCTTAGCTTCGTAAAGCTGGCATTTTAAGAAATCATATCATGTAATACTTTATGAGTTTAGAGCCAAGTAGAAAAGTGAATTTTCCATGTTTATCTGGGGAACGGTGGACCCTTTTTGGCCCCGCAGAGATACTTGTGAAACCTGTGCCTATGCATCTAGATTTTGTCAGCGGCAATTATCATTTACATTGAATTATTTTCTGGTACCCACTTTCTGTGACTTTGGCTTAGTTATTTTGCATCTCACTGAGATTTCTTGCATATTACGGCTATGTATGACATTGACGTGAACCAGTTCAAATATCCTTACTAACATTTGAGTGGCTGAGGTTTTGCCGGTTACCAAAATGTTGTCTGCCTGAGTGCTATTCGATTCCAACTTGCATTGAGATTTATTTCTTCAAAAAGTACCGGCTATCATTCATATATCAAATGTCGTTGCGCCTGCGTTTGGCTGGCATCATTCATACTGTTCTCTAGTCCCAATCAGCTAACCTGGAATTCTCTTATAATCGCACTCCCTTCGGTCGGGAATTGTTGATGCTTCCGACCGGAGTTTGCACTGGGAAAGAACTAGGATCGCTGCCCGGACGTCAAGATTAAAAAACTGGAGGGAGTATTTCACAGACATCCACAGAAAATGAGGGGTGGCGAACGTTATCCAAAGGCAGTTCACATGCATGATCATCGCGACTATACTTTGCGACTTGCCCCAGAATTACTCACATGACCAGACTGTGTACAATTCAACAGTTGATACCCCAGAATTACTCACATGACCAGACAAGCCGTGTACAATTCAATAGTTGATGCCCCCAGAATTACTCACATGACCAGACGAGCTGGGTACAACTAAACAGTTTCCGTACTATTCATTCGTGAAATGGCCCACAAGATACCAAAGGGCACTTCAAAATCATGGCTAATTTTCAACTTGCCCTAGAAATTCTCACATGAACAGACCAGCTGTATACAGTACTAGAAGCTAGCAGGGCCATCCATTATGGTGTTAACAAAACTGCAGCGGTCATACTAAGTTACCCTCTCCTTTCGCCATCAAGACTTACTGTACATATAGAAGCAATCGTGGTTGTTAGCTGATGCGGTTGCAATTTGTGCTTGGAGTGTGAACTCGATCCTCCAATAAGCCCAAGCAAAAAGTGCAGGAGGCCTCAAGACTCAAGAGTAATCCTTAACGGCTCCGTGTGTCTGACGTTCTACATGAGCTTCCTTGACGAGGATATCCCGTCCATGGAAAACCTGTGGTGGTAACAAGAAGTGGTATAAGCCAAGAAGCTTGCAGACATGGAGCAATTTCAGAAATATCATTTATTATGCGAGAGGCATAAGAATACAGGACCAGCAGTTAATTGTTCAGCTAAATGGGAACTTGTGGTTCCTTAAAAGGACCGGCTCTTAGCTACAATTAACCTTCTGGTTCAGAAGGTCGTGAATTTTGTATAACCAAACTTTCGAGAATCCGACATGTATGAAATGTAAGGATTTCACAGGAACTTCGAAGGAATCAATGTCAATATATAATACCTTCAAATTCATATGTAATCCCTCTGCTATTCGGAACTATATGAAAAATAATGTCTAACTAGGTATGCCTGAAGTATAACAATGCATGATGCCAAATCTAAGTAGTATGCAGAACAGTTATTTACTGAAGTCAAACTAGTTACTGGAACGAGTCGAGAAGCAGAGAGAAGCGAAACTTGAAAAGCCATACCGTTCTGTCAAGTTTCAATGCGGCTTCAAGCTCTTCAGCTGAAGAAAATGAAAGGAACCCATATACACGGTTCCTCCCTCCTTTACGATCTGTTAGAAGCCTTGTACTAACAACAGTTCCACACTGAGCGAAGAGCTCTCTTAAGTCGTGAGGCTGAACAGACCATGCAAGGTTCCCAACATAAATCTTGTGCGGGCTTTCGAAGATGTGATCCTTCATGGGCGTTATGTGGGGCAGTTTGACATTTTTTCTGTTAGAAATGACATGTGATGCTACTTTGACAAACACTTCTCGGCCATCCATGTCCTATAGGAGAGAGAGACACGGCAGTTCTAGTTAATGATTCGTACAAGGATTGTTATATTTTTCTTGAAGGAACAAAAGGACTGTTATATTGAGCAAACAGTTCATCTGTTGGCAGCTGGAAAAAGGAAACGAACAAAACTGGAGCAACTGAAGATGTGGTGTAGAGCGACTCACAAATCCATCCAGAGCTTCGACGGCTGCTCTTGCTTCTGCGAGAGTGCGCATTGTAACAAACCCACATCCTCGACTAATTCCGGTCTCAGCATTGCGTTTAATCTGCGTGTTGGTAAAAAAAAGTTTGGGCATCAAAACCATAATGCATCATTGAGTCTTATCGTACAGCGACGGAGTACTAAGAGGAGGAATGCAGTTGCTACGACGAAAGGACATAGTTAGTCATCAACAGATTCTAGCAAGTCGGTACGAGTCTCATCCGAAAGATGAATACGAAATGCTTTCGGACTGAATTCTTCTACTCCTAGTGTACTCCATATTAATTTGTTATTTCTTCAGTTTGATAAGCTTGAAGGTAAATGCACCAAGTGTACTCTGTGAACATGTTTTATTCTTTTGAATATAAAACAGGGGCGTCCTTTGATTCAAAGGAAAAAAATAATGCATCGATTGTACTATCAAGTAAAATATCTACCAGCTGCACATTTAAGTTATCACTAGAACTGGTTCAGAACAGATATTCAGAAACATTAGCCCTGCTCATGCACTGTCTTTCCAAGTGAATCCACCTGCAGACTGAACTTTAATAAAGCATATTCAAGTGGTGTGGAAGCCGGACATTTCATAGCAAGCCTGCAGGCGGGAGAGCTCTCTTAAGTCGTGAGGCTGAACAGACCATGCAAGGTTCCCAACATAAATCTTGTGCGGGCTTTCGAAGATGTGATCCTTCATGGGCGTTATGTGGGGCAGTTTGACATTTTTTCTGTTAGAAATGACATGTGATGCTACTTTGACAAACACTTCTCGGCCATCCATGTCCTATAGGAGAGAGAGACACGGCAGTTCTAGTTAATGATTCGTACAAGGATTGTTATATTTTTCTTGAAGGAACAAAAGGACTGTTATATTGAGCAAACAGTTCATCTGTTGGCAGCTGGAAAAAGGAAACGAACAAAACTGGAGCAACTGAAGATGTGGTGTAGAGCGACTCACAAATCCATCCAGAGCTTCGACGGCTGCTCTTGCTTCTGCGAGAGTGCGCATTGTAACAAACCCACATCCTCGACTAATTCCGGTCTCAGCATTGCGTTTAATCTGCGTGTTGGTAAAAAAAAGTTTGGGCATCAAAACCATAATGCATCATTGAGTCTTATCGTACAGCGACGGAGTACTAAGAGGAGGAATGCAGTTGCTACGACGAAAGGACATAGTTAGTCATCAACAGATTCTAGCAAGTCGGTACGAGTCTCATCCGAAAGATGAATACGAAATGCTTTCGGACTGAATTCTTCTACTCCTAGTGTACTCCATATTAATTTGTTATTTCTTCAGTTTGATAAGCTTGAAGGTAAATGCACCAAGTGTACTCTGTGAACATGTTTTATTCTTTTGAATATAAAACAGGGGCGTCCTTTGATTCAAAGGAAAAAAATAATGCATCGATTGTACTATCAAGTAAAATATCTACCAGCTGCACATTTAAGTTATCACTAGAACTGGTTCAGAACAGATATTCAGAAACATTAGCCCTGCTCATGCACTGTCTTTCCAAGCGAATCCAGCTGCACACTGAACCTTAAAGCATGTAACATGTTCAAGTGGTGTGTGTGTGTGTGTGTGTGTGTGTGTGTGTGTGTGTGTGCTTTGGAAGCAGGGCATTTTCAGAGCAAGCCGTCAGGTGATTGGTAGGTAACTATGACTACCGTGCGAAGCATCGGGTAAGCGTCATCGGAAGGATTCCAACTAGGCGGCGTACCTCGACGGAGAGGACGGTGCCGTGGGGCCTGAAGAGCTCGAGAAGGTCCTCGGCGCCGCACCGGCGCGGGAGGTTGCAGACGAAGAGCTCCCTTGGGCGCGGCCACTGCCGCTTCCACCCGCTCAGGTCCTCGCTGGCGTCCGCGCCCAGGTCCTCCCCGCGCACCGCGCCGTTGCCGCCCGCCCACTCCTGCTCCTCGTCGCTGCCGCCGCCGCCGTCGGAT
>LAPY01000768.1:41332-64922 GCA_000970635.1 Eragrostis tef
GGCCGCTCGCCGGTGCCGCGCATCGTCACCGAGCACTCCACCGCGTAACCTGCCGTGCCGTTCATTCATCAGTCAACCATCAGCAGCAGCTAGCGGATCGCATCCATCTATTAACAATCCATCCATCTATGGCAGACGAATGATATATTGAAGAAGCGAGAGATCGATGTGTATGATCGAGCACCGAATTTAACAACAAACCAACCGTGGCAGAGGAAGACGAGCGCCTTTGGAGCGGCGCTCTTGGGCAACCATCGGCAGGAGAAGAGTTTCATCCCCCGCGAGTTCCTCACGTACTCCTCTTGGTATTCGTACGCCACCACCGCGCCGCCATCATTGCCGTTGCTGCTGCTCATCTCGAGGGCTGCTTCTTCACGACTGGCAGAGCAGAGAGGCAAAGGAAGAAGAAGAAGAAGAAGAGGAAGAAGGGAGATGTCTAGGACGAGGCGGCCGGGCCAATTTAAAGGTCGTCGTTGGGGCTCAAGGGGTTTCAAATCAACGCGGCGAATGGATTTATTATAGATTACTCATCCATTCAACATGGACGTGCCCCGCGTGAGCGAATGGATACAGATCTCATCATCATACGAATCTATATATTATATCTGCAGCTCCGCAAATGGACCTTTTGAAGCGACCAGAGGAATCTTTTTGGATATACAATAAGCAGCGAATGATCTGGCTAAATATTTCAAGACAAGGGACGAGCCAAATACAAGGTCCTTTCAGCCAAAGTCATCTATTCTTTTAAGGAAGGAAAATGATGTCGATAGCTAGTTCGTTGCAGATATAGTTATTTTCCTTCTTCTCGCTGATTTTTTTTTTAAGTAAAGAGATAGAATCACGGCGTCCGTGACACCGACACGCGAGATCACGCGCATGTCACATATGTCAACGCCACCAACTCCACCAATAGATACATGCACTAGAAATACTGCACGCGGCAAGTCGGCAAATGCCGCGCTTCTTTGTTTTTGAACAAGCTGGATGGCCCCCATTTGGTCAGTTTCAAGAATTTGTAACTGTAGCCAGGAAGAGCGCATGATAATCTGCATGAGACAGTTTCAGATTGGTGTGTCCAGATGAGCAGTACCACTGATGCAAAGAGTTGAGACAGGCAAAACAGTCGATCCAAAATCCAACGTAGGAATGTACAATACACTGAGATCGTTCGAAAAACAACAAAGCAGGATGTAATTAGACTAACTGCCTGTGAAGAAGAAAGATCACAAAGCTTGCAACTCAGCCAAATTGGTGAAACTGACCCCACTAGTTCAGGTGATACAGCCAAAAGTTTGAAGACAAAAAGAGAGAGCACATCAAGAAAACCGGAAAATAAGTCATTCCTAATCATCATAAAACGAGCCCAAATTTTGATATGTGCAGCTCGCACGATCATATCTATACCGAAGTGTAGATTTGTGCCGCTCGCACGATCATATCCATACCGAACGAATACAAGGATACAGTCATAAATGGTACGGGTCACGCACAATTTTGATTTGTGCACCTCGTAGTCATCAGCTCGTCAGCAAGGTTCCAGTGGATGAGAGAGAATGCACACATGGGGCACGCCACCTCCACCAACGACAGTGTACCATCACAGCTACTACAGGTGCATGATACTCCTACATGATACCAGTCGTTCACAGTTTCCCCTACGTGATGCCAGGATTCACAGGGCATTATCGTCAGTCTGGTACGAACCCAAAGGGGCGGAGGAGGGCTGCCGGTACAAAATCAAGCAAGCTGCTGGTCCTTCCTGCACCAGCGACGTGCTGAGTCTGAACTGCAATGTCCTGCGCCACCTCAAGGTCGCGCCTTAGCCTCTCGTTCTCATCTGTGAGCTGCAATGTGTGCTGAGAGTTAGCACCATGGAGTATAAACCAGGATCTAAAGTCTGTGGCCACTTGCACGAGAACAGTGAGGATGGATGGAGGCGTTAACCTCTTCAACGGTTTCTTTGAGCTCTTCCACAGCCTGCATGAGCAACGAGATTTCCTCGCAGGCAGCATCTTGGCATGCTGAGTCGATGTCTGTGACGGAACTGGGGTCAAAGATGATGCCTTCCAGGACGAATAGTTCCTCCAGCAGGTCTACATCTTCCTCCTTCAGGCTCAACCTTAGCTGGACACATTTGGGTCGAAGTAAGACATCATCAATGAAAAATACAGGGTAGAATCAATCAGCTCGAGTTGATTGCTACAGACCTTGCTCAGTATTCTGTCACGCAGATCGTCTTGATCCTGAGTTTCGAGGATCGGCTTCTTAACGTTATCCACCACCTCAGGAATCACTTTGTAAGAAGTCTTTATGAGCTTTGTCCTGAAAGGGTGTCACCATAGAAACCGATGAATTTCAGTAATACAGGTGTGTGACTGAATGATTGACATCCATGTTCATGGGACATGCCTGGTTCCAAAGCGAAGGGTGGACAGACTTTCTGGTGCATTTGATGGACTGGGAGAACAGCAGCACAGCAATGCTGCTCTCGAGTTGCCACCCTGCAATGAGTAGGGTTTAGAAAAGCTGCATGATCTTGTGATCTTGAACACGCTTCTCTTCCAACAAAATAATCCCAGAGAAACTTTTGACAAACCAATGCGTCTTGGAGAATGCGTGTAAGCTTCGAGTCACGGAAAGGCACATGGTTTTGTTTGCCTGAACATTAAAGAATAAGACAGGTAAATGTAGTCAGAAACACATGTTGAACTAACTTTTTTGTGGACCTTAACCCCTCCAGAAATGATTGTTTTGTCTTTACCAGTAGTTAGGGCATTGATAACATTGCCTAAAGCCGAGAGAGATTTGTTGATTGTTTTTGCTTCATCCAGGACCCGTCCTTCAGCACCAGTTTTCTCAACTTTCTCAGAGCCAGCCAAGTCAACAAGAATAATCTTCCCTGATTTTACCCTGTCAGGTTAAAAAATAATCATTACCTGCATACACTGGCATAGTTTTCAACTTTTCACATGATTGCAGGAAACTGGTTTGCTTTGCAACACCAGATTCAGCCATCTCGGCAAAAGAGGTTCTAGTATTTTGGCATTATATTATATTGCCTATAACACTAGAAACTAGAATTATCAAATTCATGATGAACATGATGTTAAAAGTCAAAATTATCTGGCATCTGTAGCTCATAAGTTGAAAAGGGAAAAAAACTGTCAAATTCCTGGATTACATTTTTTCCCCACTTATATGAACACAGAATACTGATATTTCAGGCTTACCTCTCATCTGAAGTGGATCCATGTTGCACTATGAAAATGTATAAGCAGTGACTTCTACTGCTGGCCAGGTTCATTTCTACGTGCATTAAGGATGACACACAGTATCCAACGTTTTAGATTCACCGTTTCAGAAGTGGCAAATAGAGGATACGTGTTTCTCCAACAGCTCTGTTGGCAATTCCTTGCTGTAATTTAGAACAGTGAAAAAACTAAATTGATGTATCTATTTACAGAAAAAAAAAATCCAAGGAACACTCAAGAAGACTTACAGAAAGGCTCTCCAAGGCATCTGAACTATTCGTGATAGATATCTGCAGTGATAGTTGAATAGTAACAACATAAGAAAGCATTTAATGACTGAGTACTTCTTTCTTACATGAAAGGAAATTAAAATCGAATGACAGATGCATAGTACTTCTTTCTGACCTCTGTTGCACCAGAAATGTAAATCCCCTGGGTTTTACTTTCCTTGATCTGTAAGTTATCTTTGAACAAGTCAAGAAGGTCCCTGAGATACAAGGAGATCAAATTAGGTATTTCATAGAAATATTTACAGACAATTTACATAAGGAAACATAATAAAACACTTAGCCAAATACTCACCTTACTTTTTCCAAATATATCTCCACCTGAGAAATGGTAAAGATTAAAGAAAGATCTAGCCATTTTAATTCAAAATCAGCAAATATAGGATGGTATTTTACCATTGATAGTTTCACAGTCCATGTAGACATGCTTTAGGTTAAAAAATAATCATTACCTGCATACACTAGCATAGTTTTCAACTTTTCGCATGATTGCAGTAAAACAAATCCAGGAAACTGGTTTGCTTTACAACACCAGATTCAACCATCTCGGCAAAAGAGGTTCTAGTATTTTAGCATTATATTATATTGCCTATAACACTAGAAAGGAGAATTATCGAATTCATGATCAAAATGATGTTAAAAGTCAAAATTATCTGGCATCTGTAGTTCATCGGTTGAAAAGGAAAAAAAAAATGTCAAATTCCTGGATTACAATTTTTTTTCCCACTTATATGAACACAGAATACTGATACTTCAGGCTTACCTCTCATCTGAAGTGGATCCATGTTGCACCGTGAAAATGTATAAGCAGTGACTTCTGCTGCTGGCCAGGTTCATTTCTACGTGCATTAAGGATGAAACACAGTATCCAACGTTTTAGAATCACCATTCAGAAGTGGCAAATAGAGGATACGTGTTTCTCCAACAGCTCTGTTGGCAATTCCTTGCTGTAATTTAGAACAGTGAAAAAACTAAATTGATGTATCTATTTACAGCGAAAAAAATTACAACGAACACTCAAGAAGACTTACCGAAAGGCTCTCCAAGGCATCTGAACTATTTGTGATAGATATCTGCAGTGATAGTTGAATAGTAACAACATAAGAAAGCATTTAATGACTGAGTACTTCTTTCTTACATGAAAGGAAACTAAAATCGAGTGACAGATGCATAGTACTTCTTTCTGACCTCTGTTGCACCAGAAATGTAAATCCCCTGGGTTTTACTTTCCTTGATCTGTAAGTTATCTTTGAACAAGTCAAGAAGGTCCCTGAGATACAAGGAGATCAAATTAGGTATTTCATAGAAATATTTACAGACAATTTACATAAGGAAACATAATAAAACACTTAGCCAAATACTCACCTTACTTTTTCCAAATATATCTCCACCTGAGAAATGGTAAAGATTAAAGAAAGATCTAGCCATTTTAATTCAAAATCAGCAAATATAGGATGGTATTTTACCATTGATAGTTTCACAGTCCATGTAGACATGCTTGTTGATGATTTTAATAAAGATTCAAAAAGCTCATTTACAACTCGTTGGACCAGTCCAGTTTTCTGCTGATTACAGTGCAAGATGCTTGGTCCCTGTGTCAACATTGAAAAAAAAGGAATACGTAAGGCCAGAGCTGAAGTGACAGTCGGCAATCATCCCTTAAATTAATGCCCAAGGTTGTTTCGCTTCACCTCCATGCTATATGTCTTTCCAGCTCCAGTCTACACAAATGTAAATTTGCAACAAGATGTCAGTTTCCTCACAAGTACCTCATTTAGTCATAGGTAATAGGTGCGCTACAATAGCAATTGTTTACTGTAAACCTGATAATTTTAATGTGCTGGGTATCACAACAAGAAAATATACCCAGACATATGCATCCTATGCACCAAACAATTGCACCAAACTGCTGAAATTAGGTTACAGGGTGATTGCAGCCACACATACCTGTCCATAAGTAATGATAGTCCCATTTGTACCACTGATGGCATCTGTTTCCAGAAAATAGTCACTTGGTTAGTAATAAGTGACTATGGCCCCCAAACAACCAAGTCATGAAAAATAACTGCAGCAAGAAACAACAGTTTGGGCTACTTTTGTGAGCAAATCAAGAAGAAAACCGAATCAAACCTGACACAATGGGCACTGCAAGGAAGTTGTAGACATCAGACTGTTCTGCATCTTCATAGAAAACCTTGTCGAAGCTGAATATGACATCTTCTTCCCTCTCATCCTAACTCATGGTGTTGGACAACGTCAGAAACAGAAGCATTAATTCATCATGAGGAGGTAGAAAAGCCCCACAGCAAGATATCACACGGATGATAAATGGTGATGCCTCTAAACAGGACAAAGAAGAGAATGTAGCTGATTCTCAAATCACCAGCTCTTGATTCTGCTCGAACCTATTACCTTAAGTCATGTAGGGCAATGATTCAGCAGTTTACATTTCAGGAGGGCAATTTCCTCAGAACTATAAAATTAAGTTATCTAGATTTCTAGAGTAGATTGCAAGTATACCCGACAAGAAACAACACCTGAACATCTACAAGGAGCTAAAGGTATTTAGCGTGAAGATGGTCCAAACCTTGAAAACAAAAGATTCGGAATCCAGTTTCCTGAAGCAGATCTTGTCACCGTTAGCCTTCCTTTCTTTGTGACTCAGCGGCCTGAACCGCACGCACACGGTCACGTTGGACATCCTGGCAGTCGAATACATGTCACATTCAGTCATAAACAGCGTTCTGCTGGTCCAAACAGCAAAGGCTCAGGAATGTAGCAAATCGAAATGGGCTTTTCAAAGTGGCAGATGGGACAGACAGAAATGACTTAAAGTGACTTGTGAACCCTATATGCAGAAAAGGAACCATTTGGCACAACAGTCTTGATGAATCGAGCATTTCAAACTTCAAGGCCTACCCCAGGTAGCAATAAAGGTGACAGTCAGGTGACATATACAGAAATTGTACTGCAACAGGCATTGGGGTACATTCGAATCCCTTAAAAATTTCTCTGAAGGAATTGCGCCCGCACTGGGGAATATTGCCAACTGGGGTTGAACTAGCGCCAATATGAGGAAAATGTCCGAATCAAGCCGTAGATGTATGAATGAGATTAGCAGGGTGCAGCGACCAAATCCAACCAACTAAACTGGGGGTGGGAGAGAATAGCAATGTCGAAATGCATGGAACCAGCCGCTAAAATCGAGCACCGACGCCCCCTCACTTGAGCACACACCAAAGAGGATCAAACCAGTTCGAATTTCGAACGCCATGCCCGAATCGTACCGTTGGAGCGGCCACCTAAAACCCTCGCACCCCTAAACCACCCGAATCAAGCAAGGCAAGCGTCCAAATGCCAGCAGGAGTGAGGACGAGCGGGGGAATAGAGAGATTTCTCACCTCGGCGCCGGCGAGAGGCGGATGGGTTGGGATCCGACGAGGGAATCGAGTGCTGGGGCTTCTGGGGTTAGCAGCGGGGGGCGCGCGGGACGGTAATGCGCGTGCCGTTGGATGCACGAATATACGGTCGCGATGTGTCGTCACGCGTCTCACTGATCCGTGTTACTCTAAGATTACTGTTGTGCTTCTGAGGTTAACACAGAATTCAATCCTCTCTTTGCACATTTTAGTATATTTGTACATGTTCTGGTTCAAATGTGTCACCCGCAATGACGAAGCAGGACGAGGAAGTTAGGGGGGCCGATCGATGTCTTCAATAACGTCTCTCACCGTGGTAACCCGTCGCCACCAAACTCTTCCGCCACGCTAACTGTCGCCGTCAAACTCTTCTGCTTCAATACTAGCCCAACCGCCATCTCCCACCACTTGTCAGGCAACGCCCCGCCGCCTCTCCTCCGCAATCTCTCCCACTCCTCTGAACACCACTTCTAGGTTCAACGGCGATGGAAGCCTCTAATCTCCTAGTCGTAACAATCTTCTAACACACTAACGTCGTCACAGGACCATGGATAGAAACAATTAAAAATTATATATTTAATTTCAGGCAAACAGAAATAAATTTGGGGACAAGAACAGTTAGGAGTCTAGAACATTCCTAAAATTTTGTATCAATCGTTCTAAATAAATTAATATTTAGTGATGAGCAAATTGATCGATTTAGTAGCGACGCGGTACCAAGTAACAATAAAATTGGAGATGAATAGACAAGCAGTAGCAAGTTAATTGATGGATCGATCAGGAGACAATCAAACAAAGCACCTGTGTTTTAATTAACGAAAGTAGCAGCCATCCTCGCAAAAGGAAAAGAGAAAAGAAAAAGAAAGGACAGCGGCTAGCAGGCCCAAACATGCTTATTAGTTTCGGTGGCCCATTGGCCCATACCCCTTCATGCTTCTTCTTCCTTTGGTCAGAGAGCTTTTCTTGGCTGGCAGCCATGGCCTAGTCGGACTGCAGAGCGGGCGCCGGAGGTCTTGGGGAGGAGAGGGCAGGGGGAACTTGGCGCAAAGGTTAGTTAGGGCGGCTTCTCCACCTCGCCCTATTGGAAGATTCTCCGCTGCACCTTCGATTGAATGCAGGATTGGCCTGAACATGGTCGAATGAGGAGTACATCCTCTGAGAAATTTCTGAAGTTAAGGGGGGCCATGGCCCCTGCCGACCCCCCCACCCCAGCTCCGCCATTGGTTACCCGTGGGCATCGCCATGAAAAAAACATGGACTTGGAGGCACATTTTGGACTCGTGCCATGTCCCGCCTCAATGAAAATAAAATACAACGCTGCTGGTGGAACAATTAAGAAAAATGGAACAAAGCTCGTGTGAGCCTAAGGCAATGTGGTAGCGGTAAGTCAGAGAATTGACGAGCACTATAACTTGAGCGGAAAACCGTCTTGAAGATGTTCATGTAACGAAGCTTGAAAATGGATGGGGGTGAGTCGTTGAGGAGTCGCATGTAACTTCGGTGTGGGGGTGAAGCAACAACGGTAGTTCTTTGTCTTGGTAGATACAGAGTATATATAGCAGACTAAGCAGAGGAACTTCTCCGAGTTTGGTATTGTACATGGCAACATCATGGTGAACCGAGCCCGTCCAAAACTACGGACGACCTAATCGCAAACCATTGTTCTTTCAACAACCACAAAACTCGTGGGTAAAATAAGAAAGAACACAATCATCTGCAATCATGCCAGTACTTCACGTCATCACATGGCCATGTGCAACACAATGCATTAGCTTCCCCAACGCACAAAGTGGATAAACAAATCAAAGGGCTAAGAATGAGAATTGATCATGAGGACCACTAATGCGAACAACATATTATTGTATTCTTTCGGCGAGAGAAAAAGCGAACGCCCTTTATGCCAGCCAATGGCTTAGTTAATTACCATGCGTGCGAAGCTCGCTTAACTTGATGAGCGCTATTTGTCGATCTTCCACACCAGAGATGTTCAGATGAATGCGTACACTACGAACACTGCCAAAACCAGCTTATGCTAGCCGTCTTAGTTAATTACCATGCGAAGCTCACTGAACTTTGATGAGAGCTGAAGGAAGTTAGGAGCTCCATTTTTGGTACGCGAAGGCGACTATTCACCTTCTACCGAAGGTTAGGTTAGTCAATGTAAATGTGACGGTGGTGTGTAGAGGAGTAGCTGATGAACCAGCACTTTCGGTTTGCGAGTTGAGAATTGTTACACTGAGCCGTGTCCTGTTCATGATGGAAAGCCATCTTGTCCTAGCTAGGGCGTTAGCATTGTCTAATTGTAAAGACACCTTTCGATGGTCATGGACGGGTAGTGCAGCTTGAGGCGCGCACTAGCAAACGCCAATGAATGGCAGAGGGCCCCGAAAAGGAGCCCTTGCACTAGAGTCCGTATGTTGTGCACGGGGCGTTTCGCCTGGCAATGGCCCCTCGGGAATGGAGTCGTGGTACGAAGCACGACGACATCTCGCAACCCGCGAACCTTCCGCCACCACCACCCGTGCTCCGTGGTCCGCCAACGCCCAACTCTGGCAGCTTGTGCGATTGCGCCTGGCCGCTTTGGCTCTTGGCGGAGTCGGTGCGCGTGCGGTCTTCCAACACCGGGTCCAGCGTGGAGCCGTTGCTGGCCGCACAGGTCAGCGGAGGACATGCCCGCTTTGCGCTGATTAAATTAATGGCCCTGTCTGCGTGCGGGTGCGCGAATTGTTGCTGCACCTGGTCCACGGGCAGGCTATTTCTTTCCCGCAACGGGAAAGTGGATGGATGTACGGGCTAATCAGTGAATTTTACCTAATATAATGGCTAGCTTGCAGGTTTTCTTTTGCTTTTCGTGTGAGGTTTATCATTAAGGACAGGTTTGTTAGAAAAGGGATCAAAAGAAATCAAGAAAAGGTGAAATTGACATGCAAAAGGTATAACAAATATTTGGTCTATTTGAGGGTAGATTTTGAACTTAAGAGACACTCTTGCACCGAATGCAATTCTTTCTTTGTCTATAATTTCCCAAGGATTTAGGAGAAACTTTATTTTTTTATCTCATGTAAGATCATATTTGTCTGACCTACTCGGTCTGGAGAATGTATCTAAAGACACATAGCTCTTGCATAAAAAACACAAAGTGCTGAATTTTTCTTTGTCCTCATTAATTTAGTGTCACTACACTCACACAAATGAATTACAAACAACATTTACAAACCGCAAAAGCAACATTTACAAAGGAATGATTAAGGTGCTGGCAAGATTAATCAATTGTTAGTGTCCACTATTAGCTCCAAAGGTTTTCTCTTACTTTTCTTGTGAGGTTTAACATTAAGGAAAAGTTTGTTTGAAAAGGATCAAAGGGGATCGAAAAGGTGAAATTGATGTGGAAAACGTACATTGCATCACAAATGCACCCTTAAAATAATTGATAATTTGAGTGAATTCTGAATTTGATAGATACTCTTTTACATAACGTACTTTTTATTCAGAAATTGTATGTCAGATTGGCTGTAAATTTTAAACCTACTCTGTAGTTGCTCTTGCGTAAAACAAGCTTTGCCGTAAAAGTACTAAATTCTTTTTCACCAGTTTACCACTTTTGCACTCACACAACCTAATGCCAATAACAATACTGCATTATATCCCTGAAATGAAATAAAATGAATAAATTGAGCTTGAAGAACACTGAGGAGCAGGGGATATATGTTGTGGACCGTGTCCAAGTAGAACTGGGGTACACCGCGTTGGCAACGTTGCAGGCTTGCAGCAAGCAGAGTTCTCACCCGTCGGACATAGGCGGAGCCTTCCCTTTCCCATTCGAACGGGGTATCCGAGGTGGCCGAGCGCAGGCGAGCTCGATGATGGCGGCGGCGAGGCCGTACAAGGCGCCGCCGGCGCGCGTGCCCACGCGGTGCGTGGCCGCGCTCTGCGCCGCCTGCTTCCTCCTCGGCATCTGCGTCGTAAACAGGTCCGTTCGCCTCCGCCCCCAAATCCCGCCGTCCTTTTTGGATTGAGCCCTTCCCCGCACCCCTGGTTCCATGCTCCTCTAGCTTTGCCTGTGGCAATATCTCCTTTTTGCTACAGATTGAAGCAATGCTCGTCAGTTTTAGGGTCGGAAATGGTGATAATTGGTCTGCATTGCTGTACTTTTTGCAGATATTGGGCAGTTCCAGAGCACCCTGGTTGCCCAAACAAGGTAACTCATCGAAATTTTCCCCTAGATTTTTTGGCCTCTTCCTCTCA
The DNA here is from genome assembly GCA_000970635.1 of Eragrostis tef. Lineage (NCBI taxonomy): Eukaryota > Viridiplantae > Streptophyta > Magnoliopsida > Poales > Poaceae > Eragrostis > Eragrostis tef. Next base: position 52,538 of record LAPY01000768.1, read on the forward strand.
TGTTCCTATGGATGCACATTGCCAATCAATTCCCAATTTTCCAGGCAGGCTCAAGGGACGTACTGAACCAAGTATCACAGACTCGTGAAGTCATCATGTAACGTCTCAAACTTCTTCAGTTCTGGATTTGTTTTGTTTAGGTTGATAAAGTGCATTAGTTGTTGCCTTTGCAGGGCTTTGGACAAGACAATATCTGAAATTGAGATGCGCCTGGCTGCTGCTAGAGCCGCACAGGCAACAATGGAGGGCGTGTCGCCAAGTGATTCAGAGGGTGATCCGGGAAGTATGCGGCCTAGGATATCCTATGTCATGGGTATTTTCACCACTTTTGCTAACCGTAAACGGAGAGACTCGATAAGGCAGACATGGATGCCTCAAGGTAGGTACCATTTTACGTTGTGCAGTGTGGTGCCTTTTGCTTCAGAAGATATTGAATCTGAATACTTGTAGGTGATCGTCTAAGGAGTCTGGAAAAGGAGAAGGGCATTGTTATCCGTTTTGTAATCGGACGCAGGTACAACCTTGTTTAGAGTGAGGGATAACAACATAACTAGGTTCCTCAAATATAATCCTGAATTTTGGTGATTCCTTCTTGTAGTGACAATCCAAATCCTAACAATGAGGTGGACCGCGCAATTGACGCAGAGGATAAAGAATACAATGATATTTTGAGACTTGTATGTTGAGTTGATCTTTTTTTCATGTAACCTTTTCTCACTCGATGGCATACAAAACTGATGAGTTCGCAACATCGATCATTCTTCACAGAATCATGTTGAAGGCTCTGAAGGACTCCCTATGAAGATCCAAATGTTTCTTTCAACTGCTCTTACCATGTGGGATGCTGATTTTTATGTAAAAGCTGATGACGACGTACATGTCAACATTGGTATGCCAAGACAAGATCTCTCTCTCTCTCTCTCTGAGATCAATCCAGTATAGCACCACACTAAGATTGGGACTCTTTCAATAGGTATCACCAGATCCATTTTGGCGCGGCACAGATCGAAACCTCGGGTGTACATTGGCTGCATGAAATCGGGACCTGTTGTTACAAAAAAGTAGTACTCCATAATTCCAGATTTTGTTCCCAATTTATTTCCATTCCCTCGCTATAAGGACAATCCTTACTAGATATACTGATGGTTTCATCGTACCAATATTTCTTCTCAGAAATGGCATAACAACTAACAAAATGCCCTTTTAATGTTAATAGCGACTCCAAGTATTATGAGCCGAATCATTGGAAGTTTGGTACCGAGGGAAACAACTACTTTAGGCATGCAACACGGCAGCTGTATGCTGTAACCAGGGATTTAGCAACTTACATATCAGCAAACCGGTGAGTTTTAATGACGGTATGCCAAGCTAGATAAACCATATTTAGTTACCCTTTGATTTTTATTTCTTTTTACATCACTTTCAGGCATATTCTGCACAAGTATTCAAATGAAGATGTATCATTTGGCTCTTGGTTGATTGGGTTGGATGTTGAACATGTTGATGAGAGAAGCCTTTGCTGTGGTACTCCCCCAGGTTGGCTAACTTCATTTTATTATCAAATTTTCATGCTGGTTCTGCTTTCACTTGATTTGATCGGTAAGGTTACAGAGGGGGCAGGGGGACAACTGAGCTGTGTAGATCAACTACACGCTTATCTGTAATAGGTAGCCGGCAGCACCAAAGAGTTGCAGCTTGTTTGCAGGTGGTCAAGTGAGGGGTTTGTTATTGCACACTCATCAGGCTATTGACATGACTTTGCTTAACCTGGAAGTTATTTGGTTTACTGTACTACTAAGTGGTTGAGCTATTTTGTGCAAGAAAAAAAGTGATATGAATGCCTAACAACACCATTACTGGTTAGCATTTATCGCCGTTAATAAAACCTTTGCTTTTGCCCCTTTTCTGTCCTCTGCTTACCAGCAATGGCCCCATACTTAACCAGACATGTTCATAGCTGATGTTAGGTTTCAATTCCAACACCAGAGCAGTAGATGACCACTTTTGTTCGAACAATACAGTGTCAATTCCATGTGGAAGATATAGTTCATGCCACTGTTCACAAGTCTAGTTGGTGTTGACCTTTTGTCCGGAGCAATGCACTCCAGTTGGTTTGGTTCTATCCTTTTCAGTCCAATATGACTGTGATTGATTGGTACTCTAACTATTCCTCATGGGTTTGCAATTATGCATGTCTTCCGCATACTTGTCAATCATTACTGCCAGCTCTGATCATTAAGGCATGCTTTCAGATGCACCTAATGGAATCTATTTTCCTGTCATATGTTGTTGCAAACCATTTCAGCTCACTGCTCAGATTACAGTGTGGTACCTACGACAAATCTCACTGTAACCCTCACACATTTCATATGGCATCTTCGATTATCTTGCAGATTGCGAATGGAAAGCGCAGGCTGGGAACCCCTGTGCAGCGTCCTTCGACTGGAACTGCACTGGCATCTGCAATCCAGTGGAGAGAATGACAGAGGTGCACCAGCGATGTTGGGAAGGCAGTGCAACCGAAGGACTCACACAGTTTTGACAGCCGATGGTTGGCACCTGTTGTATTGTTTTTCCTGTAGGCTCTGTAATTAGTCTGGAAATGCAATTATTATGGAATGGTTCAGTTTTTCAGATGTGCAGCTTGCCATCTTTTCCTGGCCAGGCTGCATTAGGAAATGGGAGGGGAACGAGCACCGGGCATATGCCTGATGCCAAACTGACGGTACCTTACTGGATGCCTGTTCATGATATGATATGATATTGATAGTTTCGTTTTCCTCTCAAAAATTGAACTCTGCAGATTTGGTTGTAGCTCTGAGTGGAGTATCTGATTTTTCCTTAAAAATATGCCAGATGTCAAACTGACGGTACCTTAATGGATGCCTGTTCATGATATGGTATTGATAGTTTTGTTTTCCTCTCAAAAATTGAGCTCTCCAGATTTGGTGGTAGCTCTGAGTGGAGTATCTGATTTTACAGAGAAACAGAAATCGTCCGGCTAGTGTTAGAACATACAGGCAACCAATGCCCCATTCTATGAAGTTTTCAGAGTAGAGCTAGATCAACATCTGTGCGGAACTACGGATACATGCTGTCGATGCCGAGTAGAGTACATGTCTAGTCGCATATACGTACATCAAAATCAAATAAATCAATCGCTAATGCAGCATAAAAGATAAGTACAGCGGTACACAAATACAAATACTATACGATTGTACTGTACAAATAAGAATACTGATACAAGTTGAGTACACACCGTACATGTCACGACTCGTCCGCCGCGCCACCGAGCCGAAGCAGCAGAGGTGACAGGAATCGCCGTCTCCTTCCTCGTCCGCCTCCTCCTCCAAGCAAACGGCACTGAAAAAGCCCAACTCCACCGCCACCCCCGGACCTCTCCATCCGCGCCTGCCTCCCGGTTCCTCCTCTCCCTTCCCCTCGCCGCTACATGGGAGCGCGGGCTCCCTAGGGTGCCTCCGCCGTCGCCATGTTCGAGGGGGTGGTGAGCCAGGTGCTCGCCGGCCTCCTCCGTCGCTACGTCAAGGGCATCCAGAAGGAGCAGCTTAAGATCGGCATCTGGAACGGTTCGTCCTCGATCCCCTCCACTCCACTCTAGTCCCTAGCGCCGCGCCCCCTGCCCCGGGCGGTGCGGCGTGGCTCAATCACGCGCAACTCAGAACGCGTCGTGGCCCCGCTGCCCTGTAATTCGAGTATATTCGGTTGCTGCAGCGTTAGTTCTGGAATTCTATGACTGTATTTGGTGGTACACTTGTTTGGGCTTTGATCATTGTGTGCTACTCCCGACTGATTACTGTCCAGTTTGATTGGAGGTTTTATGAGCAGTTTGTGCAATGTTAATTGTTCAGTTATTTATACTTTCTGTCACCGGAAGATAGTAAGACATGAGTTGCTAGATACTTATTACTAGTGCTAATGGCATTGTGGCTTAGCGCTCGTGATTATGCTGCCTATATGGTGTTGATGAAATGTCTGATGACTCCAATTTTGGCAGAGGAAATACTACTGGAAAATGTAGAGCTAATTCTGGAAGCCTTCGACTACCTGCAGTTGCCATTCGCTCTCAAGAACGGTATTGATTCTAAATCCCATTATAGTGTTGTCTAGTATTGGAACCTATGATTTAGCCAGGTCGTTGTGCTGAGACAAAACCAGTTTGTAGTACTGAAATCTTGGTTCTAATTCTAATGCTTTCTGAAGGGCGAATCGGGAAACTAAGCATCAGGATTCCATGGAAAAAGCTTGGATGGGACCCTATAATTATTGTCGTAGAAGATGTCTTTGTATCTGCATGTCCGCGGGAGGATTCTGAGGCATGTAATTGAATTTGATCATATTACACTGCCCATTTTGCTCCTCATATGTATCTTCACCCTGTTGACCATGCTTTGTTTCTTATCAGTGGAGCTCTGATTCTCTGGATAAGAGGGAATTAGCTGGAAAGTTGGCTAAACTTAATGCCATAGAGCTTGCTAAATTTTCCAGAAGAGTTACAGGTCAGTCTTGACTCCAATGTTCGTTACAGTCTGTTTGGACTCAGGGATAGGGCTTTGGGATTGGGTTTGGGGTATTGCAGTCCTAACCCTCAATCAGAAAAGGTGGATGCCTAGGATTAGCCAACCCTCCAATTGCAATCCCTCTGCCACCTCCCTACCCCCAAACCGAGGGACCCTTTTACTGTTTAAGTAAATTTCAGAGTTCACTTAATACTCATATTTTACTTCACTGCTAGCTTAGCAACTTGATTAGTGTATTATAGTGTCAGCTTAAGGCTTCTTATTCTGTCCCATGCCTTTTCTGTTCTCATGAATATAAATCTTTACTTAATGTGTAACCTAGTCAAAGAATCAAATTTTGTCATATCATATATGCTAGATTAGTATGGTTCAGTTTAAATATGTTGATAAGACTTGTTTATCTTTGGAACCTTCATAAGAAGATTTGGAGACTTCCCATAATAAAGTTTTTGTCATTGCTTGCTAACATGCTTCTTATTTTTTTTTTCACTACATTAACGTAATAGTCCCTTTTGACACTTCTTGACATCTCATGTTCTTTTGACTGCTAGATAACCAAACGGGCCAATCATTTTTGTCTTACATATCAGCAAAGGTAACAAAATCGCATTATTTGTTGTTTAAACAACAGCAATTTTAAAGGTTTTCTGAAATATTGATTATTTGTCCTATTTATGTGAATCTTGTTGGCAGATACTGGACAATATTCAAGTTTCTATGCGAAATGTTCATATTGTATATGTGGATTCCCCAAGTGATCAAGTATGTCTGTTATTTGTGTTCCTGTTACTCTTTGTCGTGTATGATATTGTTTGGGCTGACATTCAAGTTTTGTGTTATTGTTACCTCAAAATGGGTCTAACCCTTTTTTTCCTAACAAATGATTCTATTAAGGTGGTCAGAAAATACTCAACCTCATCTTTAGCTGCTATCAATTCAATATGAATGTACTGTAACTTTGATGGGTCCTTTCGAAGATCTCCATGTTGACCTCTCTATTCCCCATAAATCTTGTCCATCCAAAATCTTTCCCCATATTGGCTATAACCGGATCAAGAGGATCGCATTGTTTACTGCCTTCATTATTATATCACAGGATGGTTGTGTTCTCTTAAGTCAGTGGAGCGAATGTTACAAGAAGAGAGGGTTGTGTGTGCGTGTTTTGTTTTGTTCTGTGTTTGTATTTGAACTTACAGTGATACAGAGCTCTCCTGTGTGTGTTTTTTTTTAAATGTCTCCCTTTTTGTTTAACTTTGTTCTGTGTTGATTGAACGAAATTCCAAATAGCATCAAACGGGTCATGTTTCCTTCTTTCCACCTTTCGCTGCATTCACTTATGTTTCACATCTGCCCTTCTAACCTTCATTGTCATCCTTACCTTTTTATGTCTTTTATTGTTCATATGCTTATTTTCTTGGTGAATTGTCTATAGGGGAGCTTCGTATTTGGATTGGAATTCTCCAGCCTCTCAATTCAAACAGATACCCAGAAGCAAAGTTTTCCGATGTAAGTTAATCCAATCGTTTCTCTCCTTTTTGTTTTTAAAAGCAGCAGGAAAGCAATACATTGGGACCAAATCATCCCGTTAAGTCTATTCTTCTACATATACAACTTATTCTTCATTATTTTGTTGCTGAAGATTAGGACTAGAAGGCAACAATTTTATATCAGAAAACATAATTTTGGAACATATGAACTGAGATGAGATTGCTCAGAAAAAAATTGTAATTTTGAAATTCCTTAGGATTTGTGGAAATTCATTAAGTGTTGCATTTGAGACAAAGGTATTCTGTAGAAATAATCGTTCCTCATGACTACCTCGACACTTAAAAGGAGCCTGAAATGGCACAAGGATAGTTTACTTTGAACTGTTCTGTCTTAGTTGTTTCCTGTGGTGCTCTAAAATTGCTTAACCGAGCATTATAAGTACTTGACTTTATTTGCGGATAAAACTGCATGAGTTGATAAGTGCTTATGTTTCTGGTGGGCAATATACAGTGGAAACCATTAGGATTTATGTATGGTCGTTAAAATTTGCTACAGAACATTTCATGCAGTTACATATTTACGTACTACTATCTCAGGCAGTTCAGTTATATAATTATATATTTATGATCAGTATATTAATGTTCATACTTTTCTATGCTTTATTTAGGTCGTTGATGGCTAGGTCAAGACAAGATGAAGTAAACAAGATAATAGAGATATCAAATGTTGGAGTTTATTGTCATCAGTTAGAAGAACAGCAGGATATATGTCATGTTGGTGCACTTACTGCAACTCAGTTTAGTTTTGGTCTAGGAAATGGCTACTCAAGAGATGGTTACGCCAACCCTCCAATTGCAATCCCTCTGCCACCTCCCTACCCCCAAACCGAGGGACCCTTTTACTGTTTAAGTAAATTTCAGAGTTCACTTAATACTCATATTTTACTTCACTGCTAGCTTAGCAACTTGATTAGTGTATTATAGTGTCAGCTTAAGGCTTCTTATTCTGTCCCATGCCTTTTCTGTTCTCATGAATATAAATCTTTACTTAATGTGTAACCTAGTCAAAGAATCAAATTTTGTCATATCATATATGCTAGATTAGTATGGTTCAGTTTAAATATGTTGATAAGACTTGTTTATCTTTGGAACCTTCATAAGAAGATTTGGAGACTTCCCATAATAAAGTTTTTGTCATTGCTTGCTAACATGCTTCTTATTTTTTTTTTCACTACATTAACGTAATAGTCCCTTTTGACACTTCTTGACATCTCATGTTCTTTTGACTGCTAGATAACCAAACGGGCCAATCATTTTTGTCTTACATATCAGCAAAGGTAACAAAATCGCATTATTTGTTGTTTAAACAACAGCAATTTTAAAGGTTTTCTGAAATATTGATTATTTGTCCTATTTATGTGAATCTTGTTGGCAGATACTGGACAATATTCAAGTTTCTATGCGAAATGTTCATATTGTATATGTGGATTCCCCAAGTGATCAAGTATGTCTGTTATTTGTGTTCCTGTTACTCTTTGTCGTGTATGATATTGTTTGGGCTGACATTCAAGTTTTGTGTTATTGTTACCTCAAAATGGGTCTAACCCTTTTTCCCTAACAAATGATTCTATTAAGGTCGTCAAAAAATACTCAACCTCATCTTTAGATGCTATCATTTCAATATGAATGTACTGCAACTTTGATGGGTCCTTCCGAAGATCTCCATGTTGACCTCTATAATCTATATTCCCCATAAAGCTTGTCCATCCAAAATCTTTCCTCATATTGGCTATAACGGGATCAAGAGGACCACATTGTTTACTGCCTTCATTGTTATATCACAAGATGGTTGTGTTCTCTTAAGTCAGTGGAGCGAATGTTACAAGAAGAGAGGGTTGTGTGTGCGTGTTTTGTTTTGTTCTGTGTTTGTATTTGAACTTACAGTGATACAGAGCTCTCCTGTGTGTGTTTTTTTTTAAATGTCTCCCTTTTTGTTTAACTTTGTTCTGTGTTGATTGAACGAAATTCCAAATAGCATCAAACGGGTCATGTTTCCTTCTTTCCACCTTTCGCTGCATTCACTTATGTTTCACATCTGCCCTTCTAAGTTTCATTGTCATCCTTTTCATGTCTTTTATTGTTGCATATGCTTATTTTCTTGGTGAATTGTCTATAGGGGAGCTTCGTATTTGGATTGGAATTCTCCAGCCTCTCAATTCAAACAGATACCCAGAAGCAAAGTTTTCCGATGTAAGTTAATCCAATCGTTTCTCTCCTTTTTGTTTTTAAAAGCAGCAGGAAAGCAATACATTGGGACCAAATCATCCCGTTAAGTCTATTCTTCTACATATACAACTTATTCTTCATTATTTTGTTGCTGAAGATTAGGACTAGAAGGCAACAATTTTATATCAGAAAACATAATTTTGGAACATATGAACTGAGATGAGATTGCTCAGAAAAAAATTGTAATTTTGAAATTCCTTAGGATTTGTGGAAATTCATTAAGTGTTGCATTTGAGACAAAGGTATTCTGTAGAAATAATCGTTCCTCATGACTACCTCGACACTTAAAAGGAGCCTGAAATGGCACAAGGATAGTTTACTTTGAACTGTTCTGTCTTAGTTGTTTCCTGTGGTGCTCTAAAATTGCTTAACCGAGCATTATAAGTACTTGACTTTATTTGCGGATAAAACTGCATGAGTTGATAAGTGCTTATGTTTCTGGTGGGCAATATACAGTGGAAACCATTAGGATTTATGTATGGTCGTTAAAATTTGCTACAGAACATTTCATGCAGTTACATATTTACGTACTACTATCTCAGGCAGTTCAGTTATATAATTATATATTTATGATCAGTATATTAATGTTCATACTTTTCTATGCTTTATTTAGGTCGTTGATGGCTAGGTCAAGACAAGATGAAGTAAACAAGATAATAGAGATATCAAATGTTGGAGTTTATTGTCATCAGTTAGAAGAACAGCAGGATATATGTCATGTTGGTGCACTTACTGCAACTCAGTTTAGTTTTGGTCTAGGAAATGGCTACTCAAGAGATGGTTACCTTATAAATCCATTTTGTGTGACTGTATCTGTGCTTGTAAGTCACTGTTCCCTTGACACATTTCCATCAACTTTTAAAGTTTTTTCCTCGTAAGTCACTTTCATCAGCCTTCTATTCCCAAAACGTTTTTAAAGTTTTTTTTTCCTTTCTTGAGCGTGGCTTTCAACTGGCTGCACTCATATTTACTTAGTTACCTTTTTGATAAATATAACCTATCTGATCTGATGCTATTTTGTCTTCATCACAGGCTAACAAGGCAGCAAAACTTGATGGCGCCCCTCAGTATGACATGACTGTAGAGCTCACAGCACTGGTTTGTATTTCTTTTCCAGATATTAATTTTTTCTTATTAGCACATCAGGGTTGATTTGATTATTACCTACTTATAATTTCATCCTGTCTTTGTAGGCCCTATCAGTTGATGAAATCCAGCTCCAGCAAATCTTAAACCTTTGTGACTACTTCACCATCTGTGCTTTGCGAACAAAGTAAGCTATTCTAATTTAGATGGCTAAAAATTGTCATCCTGTTATGTTCTTATTGGTTCGTTACTGGCCCCTTCTCCTTTTTTTTTGGCATTAAAGAACTATCTTGCTTCTGGCTTGGCGTTAATGTATGATCCACTTGCTCTTGAATCTTGATCTTTCTGCTTTCTAATGAATATGGTTGTACTTTCGAATACGTATAGAATAAGCACAAATTTAGCAAGTAAACGAGTTATGTAATTTTGACAGATCCTCACTCCCATCTGAGAATCTTTCCAAGAAAATGCTTCGGGCGACAATATTTCAACAAATCATCGTCAATGTTTATTACACAGGCTCTTGATCTATCTCCAAATGAATAAGGTTGTACTTTCATATACGTATAGATACCAGAATTCAACCAGTAAATGGGCAGTGTAATTTTTTATGGATCCTCACTCCCATCTGAGAAGCTATTCAAGAGAATGCTTCTTGTGGCAATATGTGTTCTTAACGGAATTCATGTTCATTGAAGAGAACTCTTTTGGTTTACTGATGTACCGAATGTGAACAATGTTTCCCAGCTTTCAGTTTTCCTTTAGTATTTGCTGATATACCAAGCCGAGTCTAACAAAATTCCTCTTAACTTTCACAGATATGGCCGTTACCGTCCGCCTCAAAGCTCTTTATCTAAGAGACGTAAAGGTTGGCAGAGAATGTGGTGGCAGTATGCTCAGAGGTCTGTTTTAGCAGATGTTCGCAGAAGATTGAGGAAAACTTCATGGCGATATTTGGGGCAACGACTGTGAGTTTCTGGATAAGTTCAAACTAGTTGAATCAGTGAATTTGAATATTTCTTGGAAGTTGTTTTTAGGGCAATGAAGAAACATTTACTGTTTGATAGTCAGGTGTAGGTTGTCAGCAGCAATTGCAATTTGAACTAAACAGTCTGATGAATGTATGCTTTAGTTTCCTTTTCTTGTAGTCAAGCTTCCATGAGTTCAGACCAAAGAAAGCACTGAACCTATCTGCTGATAGATAGGAATATCAAACCAAATTTTTTGGTTTGGGTTCACTTGTATAGGGTTATATTACATTCTCTAAAATTGTGAGAACCCCTTCCAAACTGTGATTTAGGTTCACATGTATCTTCTGCTCATTTTCGTCATGTTGCACTGATACTTTGGCTTTTGATGATCTTGCCTTAATCAGGAACACTTACGTGTTTTGTTTACACAGCTTTGTTTTATTTTTCCTGTTAATGGGCACCTTCTAGACATCCCAGCCTTTAATTATATCTTTTCTACATGTTTACAGGGATTCACGACGGAAATATGTCATTTTGTACCGAACGAAATTAGAGCTTTTGCAGAAAGGACAGGTATGCATTTATTAGCATTCTCTTATTTTATGTTTCTGCAGCAAACATCAATGGCATGTTATTAACCTAGGGGATTAGAGGAGATAATTATGTACTATAGCCATGAGTATCGGCCTAGATAGTATGGGCCTGCACACTGACCTTAAGTGCAACTGTACACTCAAGGTTGGGTAATTGTGATGCTCTATCTAGAAAAGATAGAAGTATATGTTGCATACGAGGAGGGAGGGAGCTATAGCAAACATGGTAACTTGTTTTTGCTGATTTTATTTTAATTCTCTACCTGATAGGTCCAAATCATATTATATGGGCCGATAACGGTGTTAGTTTCTTTGACGTTTCAATTTGTCACAGTGACATATATCCCTTCTGTGCCTGGTGACTCTGCATCATGCTGCGTATCTTTTCTCTTCCACGTGCACAATATTTTATGGATGACTTTTTTCTGGAATTATCTTCTTTAGACTTACAATTTTATTTTATGCCTGTATGCATGGTTTGACACATCAGTTTGTCATGAATTTACTTTGTCTGAAGTTTGCTTTTTTCAGATTGTTAATAAAGACATTCTACAAGAGCTGGAAAATATGGACAAAGAATGTGATTTAGATGATATATTAAGCTACAGAACAATTGCAGAGCAACAACTGCAGGTACTTGGTAATTTTATTCCAAGAATATGTGAGGGTGATTGTGAATTATATTATTCAGTTTAGTATTTAATCTGAAAATGTCTTTACTAGTTTACACCGAATTTTGACTGCTGGAATTGGATTTATATCTACCTATAAATATTTGACATGTAACATCCATCATCCATGGTTCATCATTGCTATGCCACTTGGTCTGGGAAGTACCAATACATAAGCTTGTTTGATGGTGTTTGACCTGTTATTACCCTTGTAATCGAAGCAAATATGAGCCCCTCAAAGTCTTGGAAATTGCACAACATGGGCTTTAGTTTCCTCTTGATATATCTGTTTTGCATCATACAAATGTTGCAGTAACTCAGGGATCATTTTGGCATCACAAACTGTTCAGGCCCCTCTATTCATGAATATCTTGACACATAACAAATTAGCCGCTGAAGAGAAAGAAAATGATCTAAGGCAGTAGCTGTGATTGTGAAGGACTACTGGGTATATGTTCTGTACAAGAGGATTAACTAGGTTCTTTAACTTTTGTTAAGAGATATGGATGGTGTTATGGATCGACGCCGGGGGCCACAGCCCACGGCGCAAGACGAGGACCTAGCCTTCTACTTCTTGCGTACCCTCTACTCTAGACTCACGGCTGCCTTTATAGCCATAGGCACCCGGCAATCCTAAACCTATCTAGCTAACAGCCTAACAAACCAATCTTATCTCTCTAACAAACTGCCTAACTTATTCCTGGCTTAGCTGCAGGCGCTGCTAGACCATGTTGTGGCCTTCACGCCACAACA
>LAPY01000768.1:75905-94367 GCA_000970635.1 Eragrostis tef
TTGCACCCGAATTGGGTTCGCCAGACAATTCTAACTTAGTGGTAACATGCGATACAATTGCGGGTGTAGTTCATGTACCTATCTGGGAGAACAAAGAGAATCACACAAGCATTATTGGGGGTGCTTCTGGTTTTCCAATGCAAGTGACCCCTAATTATGTGACAGATGATATTCGAAATCTTGAACCAAAAAGTTGCAAGTTTGTCACCTTAACTTTTGAGAGTAAAAATTTTGTGGTGATGTCAAATGACAGTTGCTTGAACTTTAAATGTGATTTTGAGAGGATGAAGGTGATGCTGGAAATGATTCAAAAGAATAAGGTTACCTCTGCTCCATTTGTGCATATATCCAAGGTTAAAGCTTGTGGTTATATTCATCAATCAGAAAGGAACTTGGAACATCTTTTTCTTGATCTACAAGCTGAATACATGGATGTTAGTTTCTCGCACCAGATATTTAGCTTTTGGCGCAACATGGAACTCACATTTCCTGCGGCGTCTTCTGCATCCTCGTATAGTTCTGTGATATTCAAAGCAGGATTAAAGAAAGGGTCTCTTCTGCTAAATGATGGAAGGGTAAGTTGTGCTATGTTGCTGCTTTTTCATTTTGTTAGAAATGAAATACCATCAATGTAGGCTTAGATATGTCATATGTAACATAAACTAGCTGCTTATTGAATGTTGAAAATGTTTGATTCAGTTATTGTCTTGAATAAATATCCGTATATCACCATGAAAAACTTGTACAGAATTTGATCCGACACTCATGAGAGAGAGAGAGAGAGACTATGTTAAACTGTGTATATGGAAATTGCCTGGTAGCTGTTATGAGACTATTAGGCAGATGTAGGCAGATATTTGATACATAATAAGGATTTGTACCACCGGCATGGATAGTCATATTTTCTCTCATTATTGGTAACCTTGCCAGTAGATATATCTAACAGGTCCGAACTTTGTTTTTTTTTAAAAAAAAATAATAAAGACAAAGGAGTCTATGTTAGAGTTCAGTAAACAAAGCAGATTTGTGCTTACTCATTCTTAAATATATGATGTTTAGGACAACAAATCTAGTTCCATTTGAACTGTATTAGCTGTCATAAATGTCATATATTTATGAACTGAGGTAGTTTATGTTTTCAGGAGCTAGCATGCTTTTTTTTTTTCTTTGAGGGAATTGAGCTAGTATGCTGAGTGGCATTATGCTCCATTAAAGCTCTTACCTTTGACTCATTCCTGGTCTTGGTTTCTTTTGACAGTGGAGCAGTCATGGGCCTGTCATAGAGACCTTATTGAAGAATTTAACAGTGCAATTTAATCAAATGAATGATCAGACAGAAGTTTCAGTTTTTGTTGACCTTTTAGTAAATTACAACAATATTGACAAGGTAAAGTAATGCTTTATAGCTTCCTTCCAATTTTTTCTATGGGGCAGTGTGGGAATAACAATTGATGTGTGTAGGTTATGTGGGAGCCTTTTATAGAACCCTCAAGATTTCAGTTAAAAGTTCTCAGAAAATGTGCTGATTGTGCACTGGATTTATCACCTAGTACTGATGTGTGTTTAACGTCAAGCAAGCAGCTTAATGTGAACATATCAGAACCATTGATTGAGGTATGTGATCCTGGTATGCTTGAATTTTCTCTTGACTGCCTAGATAGTTGAATTCACAACACCTCCAAGTGATAATATTGATTCTTAACTGCCTAGCAAAATAGTGATTCAAGAAACAGGATAGTACTGCAGCAGATATTTTGCTTATATGTGATATATGTCTGTTTTCAAGGAAAATCAGAGGCTACTGAAGAATATGGGATGGTTAGGATTTGGATCAATTATAATATTGTAAAATCTTGAACCCTATTAGTTGAGGATAAATGGTTATTATGTCCCCGATTGGTAGGGTCTGGCTTCTCCCAATATATTTCGGGCTCTAGCTTTACTGGTGGAGCTGAACTGCTGAAGCCCTTTTGAAAAACGTTTTGCAAAACTGGTTCTCAGTGGCAATGTGGGTAATTTGGGGGGCACTGCATGGTTGGGAGGGAGGAGAAGCCGGTATAACCACTTCTTTTTGGCTCATGCCCTCTAGTGCAAGCCATTTGGGGGCTTCCTGGGTGAAGCCATTTTCTTTTTACCGGCTTCGCAGGGCTGTACCAAAAGCTGGTTGATAATGCAAAAGCCCCGCTAAAAAGGGCCTATATGACCACCCAGCTGCTGCAAATGTATTTTTCTGATCTCTTTATTTGCATATGTAGGCTATCCTCAGACTTAGTCAGATGATTACAGATTCACTAGATCCGAATATTGGTGGTGGTCTTCAAGAAGATCCTGGAATCTTGAGATTAAGCCATGATGATGTCCGTACCAGAAGATATGCACCATATATTCTCTCAAATGACACATCATTGCCCTTTAGGTTCAAGGCGTACCGGGGTGCTGTTAATTCAGATGATACTGATAGTTTCTCTGTAATAGATGAAAACTCTGTCCCGGCAGGTTGTGCTGTCCCAATTTATGTTGAAGAGACTCTTGATGAATTCTTCTTTCAACACAGAGAAGCAAGATCCTCTGACCATCTCATTGAGAAACGAATGGGTGTTGTATCACACTATATGATCTCCATTGAGTTCGACGGAACGTCTGGGCCCTCAAAGCCGATGTCAATGGACCTTGTGGGCATTTACTTCTTTGAAGTAAATTTCTCTTCAAGTAAGAAGCCAACCCTCGGTGAAGAAAGTTTAGGAGCATTTTCGTCTAGAAAGGGTAGCAATGGGTTAATTGTGCCAGTGGTGCTTGATGTGTCCTTACAGAATTACAGCAAGCGTGTGCGAGTTTACTCGACGGTAATGACCTTTTGAATTAACAGTTACTTAATTGGATGCTTGCATATATTGATGGCCTCCTTTCCTAGGTGATACTCTACAATGCAACTTCACTGCCTCTTGAGCTGCGGTTTGATATACCATTCGGTGTTTCTTCAAAGGTATTTAAATTTCAACAAGGTTTATGTTGTAACCTCGAAATTCTTGGATGAGTATACTGGATATGTCATTTACATTTCTATGCCTTCAAAAAGTGTGGAAGGCCCCACAGAAAGTATAAATGACCAAAGCATACAAGATACTAAACTCGAATAACATAAATGAAAATCTCAAAGAGAAAAGTGTGTGGAAGGCCCCACAGAAAAGTTACCAGAAAGTTTCCATAATATTCTGGAGCCATGACGATAGATATGTTTACAGAGTAATAATGTTCTGTTTTAACGGTGCTTATTTTACGGAACTTAATCGAATACACAATTACTCCTCTGTACCCATGTGTGCGAGCGGGTATCTTCAGCTTGACTAATTCTTGGTTAAGACCTTTTTATTGAGAGCTAGGGTATCTTCAGCTTCTTCTAATCTAAATACATACTAGACTGAAACTGATTTATCTGTAATATTGTAATCTGAGATTTATCTGTAATATTGTAATCTAAATACATACTAGACTAAAATTTGGATAATTCACCATGAATATCAAATAGCTCCCAGAAAATCTCAGATTATGATATTACAGATAAATCAGTTCCAGTCTAGTATGTATTCCTGTCAAGAAAGTTTTCACTCATATTCAATGTGAAAAATGGGTTCCACCCAAAGGAATCCAACCAAATAAACTTGAAAGAACCAAAGTTAGCTCAACTGCTCAAGTTCATATTCAAAGTTTTGCATTTAATTGAACAAAAACATATAAGAAAAAAGCAGGGCACCAGACCACCAGCCCTACTGGTATCTCTGGTGACTGGCCTATTACTAGTGGATGTTTAACTTAGGATGCATTTTTGCAAAACCCTCCGCCCTCTCTTACATACAAAATGCATTTTTTTAGTTGTCTGTGACTTGTTTTTGGCTTCTTGCATACCTCAGTTGTTGAATCTATTATACTCTGGAGCCCAAATACATACTTATTCTCAAGAAACTTATTCTGCAGATAATTGGACCCATTCCTCCATACAAAGAGGTACCACTGCCAGTTCATTTGTCTGAGGCTGGCCAGATTAGGTGGCATCCCGTTGGCAGAACTTACTTGTGGAGTGAGACCCACTCCTTATCAAGTTTGCTTTCACGTGAAAGCAGGGTTGGATTTATGAAATCTTCTGTGTGCTATCCTTCTCACCCTAGCAATGATCCATTTCGCTGCTGTGTATCTGTTGAAGAATACGGTGTCCCTTCATCTAGTGGTACAAGGAAAGGCCAGTACTGCAGTGAAGGTTTGAAGGCACAACCAGTTTCTGGAAGTTCTGCTCCAAAGACTTCTAAACAAATTTCGACAAGGGCACATTTCATACGGCATGTCAGGCTTAATACACCTCTTGTCATAAAGAGCTATCTCCCTGTGTGCATTTCTTTGACAATTGATAATGGTGGGGCTGCACGTGTAGTTTCTCTGAAGGAGGTTTGTTTCTGGTACTATGCATATATTTTGTCAGCTCATTTGGCCTTTTCTTGTCTAATCCGTGACAAAATAATTTTCACAGGTAGGCTCAGCCTCTATTTTTTTTGTTGATCCCTCCAACGATCTTGGAATTACATTTAATATTCAAGATTATAGATCGTTGTCCATTAAGTTTCCTCGGGCGGAATCATTCTCAACTGCAGCGAAATCAGATGGTTTGAAGTTCTCCTTAACAGAGACAATAGCTTTCTACTCGACCTTGTCAAACTGTATGAACTTTAGACTTTCTTTCTATTTTTTGAATAATTTGACTCCACTATGTTAAAGTTTTGATATCAATTTGTTCTGTAGCTCCTCTCAACGTTATGCTGGAGAAAGCAATGGATGCACGTTCTGGTGCTAGAGAATTGTATCTTTCTGTCCCATTCTTGTTGTATAATTGCACAGATCTATTGCTTACTGTCATCGAAAGTAGCTCTGAGAGGAGTGGATCCACCCTTGTGATTCCTTCTAGTTTTGAGTTTGATGGACATGCAAGACATTTGCTACATAAGAATGGTCTTTCTCTTGTTTCAGAAGATTCATCAGTGCAGTGAGTGTCCTCTTGTCCTTTAAAGTTTACTCTCTTTTTATTTTTTGTATTTATGTAACTGTTTGTGTTTGTATTTCTCTTACAGGCGCTTTGCAAGTAAAATGCACCAGTTAGATTTGACAGATGGATGCTTCTCTCCTTCAGAGAAAAGCTCTACAAATAATAGTGAATCTGTAAAGAAAGAATATGACGAAGAGGTGAAAGCGTATATGTTTGCTCCTGATGGCCACACTCCTGCAACTGAACTTTTAGTAAAGTTGAATGCATCTCCGCCTAACAATGGAACTGAAACAACTCGGCGAGATTGGTCGAGTCCATTCCTCCTAGTCCCTGCCAGTGGTTCAACAAACATTACAATTCCTCAGTCATCTGCTTCTGGTGCCTTTTTAGTTGCTGCGACGTCAGTACCTGTTTCAGCTGAACTTTTTGGAAGGACAAGGGCTATTGCATTCAGGCCCAGGTAACTGGAAAACAATTTCATCTACTAATATTTTCGTGGACACACATTCATTTTGAGTTGCTGTCCTTAACTATCCAAAGCTTTATATAAAGTTTCCCAATATTTTCATTTTGAGGACACATCCAGTCACTAGTTAATGTGTTCTTCTGCCTTCCATTCATATTATTTTGCAGGTATGTGATTTGTAATGCATGCAGCAGTGATTTGTTCTTCAGGCAGAAGGGAACAAGGTTTTCTAAGCATCTTAGTTCTGGGCAACACTCCTTTCTTCACTGGTCTGATACTTCAAGGTGATTTCGATTTACTACCTACCCTGTATATCTCAACTGCATGCTTTGTTTGAACATATGATATAATTACACAGAATAATTGATTTTACAGTTTGCATATGCATTTGTAGAAATCTGGATTGGAAATGAAGACAAGCTACTTTAACCTATGATGCATTCATGCCACAACCGCTTTTTTATTATAAAATGATTTGACTTCGTGTTAAGAAAATCTCATAGACGATGTGAAGTAATCCCATACTTATAGAGGGCAATGTTTCATATGCATTCTTTGAATAGCCTTTTCCAATCTTTTATTGTTTATGCTGAACATTTGTTTTCAGAGAGTTGCTGGTCTCGATTCGATTTGATGGGCCCGGATGGCAATGGTCGGGAAGTTTTTTCCCTGATCACCTAGGAGACGCTCAGCTTAAAATGAGGAATAGTGCCTCAGGCGTGTCAAATATGGTTCGAGTTGAAGTACAAAACGCTGATTTAGACATACACAGCAAGAAATTTTCTGGAAGAAACAATATCAATACCGGTACAGTTCTGATTCTGCTTTCTGATGACAAGACTGGTTTTGTACCTTACAGGATCGACAATTTCTCTATGGAGGTAAATAGTTTGTGGTTGTTACCTTTATTTAAAAATCAAATGATTATCATTCTAATGATTACGTTTTCAATAAATTCAGAAATTGCGGATATATCAGCAGAAATGTGAATCTATTGAAACAGTTGTTTACCCTTACACATCTTGTCAATACGCTTGGGATGAGCCTTGCTATCCTCATCGTCTTACTGTTGAGGTACTTTAGCTTTCTGTCACTTCAATTTATCTTAAACAATTATACATCATTGATGTTCTCCCTGACTATGTACAGGTTCCTGGAGAACGAAGTTTGGGTACATACAATCTTGACATTCTCAATGATGATATTCATGTGTCACTGCCATCCACATCAGAGGTAAATCACTATACGTTTAAGGCTAATTTGATATTTTCTTCTTAACGAATACTCAGAACAAGTGTTGGGGTGGTGCCTACACGGCTGCACCTCTCCTTTGTACCATATTCTTCTTAATGAAATGATTATCCAAGCTTTATATAAAGTTTCCCAATATTTTCATTTTGAGGACACATCCAGTCACTAGTTAATGTGTTCTTCTGCCTTCCATTCATATTATTTTGCAGGTATGTGATTTGTAATGCATGCAGCAGTGATTTGTTCTTCAGGCAGAAGGGAACAAGGTTTTCTAAGCATCTTAGTTCTGGGCAACACTCCTTTCTTCACTGGTCTGATACTTCAAGGTGATTTCCATATTACTACCTACCCTGTGTATCTCAACAACATGCTTTGTTTGAACATATGATATAATTACACAGAATAATTGATTTTACAGTTTGCATATGCATTTGTAGAAATCTGGATTGGAAATGAAGACAAGCTACTTTAACCTATGATGCATTCATGCCACAACCGCTTTTTTATTATAAAATGATTTGACTTCGTGTTAAGAAAATCTCATAGACGATGTGAAGTAATCCCATACTTATAGAGGGCAATGTTTCATATGCATTCTTTGAATAGCCTTTTCCAATCTTTTATTGTTTATGCTGAACATTTGTTTTCAGAGAGTTGCTGGTCTCGATTCGATTTGATGGGCCCGGATGGCAATGGTCGGGAAGTTTTTTCCCTGATCACCTAGGAGACGCTCAGCTTAAAATGAGGAATAGTGCCTCAGGCGTGTCAAATATGGTTCGAGTTGAAGTACAAAACGCTGATTTAGACATACACAGCAAGAAATTTTCTGGAAGAAACAATATCAATACCGGTACAGTTCTGATTCTGCTTTCTGATGACAAGACTGGTTTTGTACCTTACAGGATCGACAATTTCTCTATGGAGGTAAATTGTTTGTGGTTGTTAGCTTTATTTAAAAATAAAATGATTATCATTCTTATGATTACGTTTTTGATAAATTCAGAAATTGAGGATATATCAGCAGAAATGTGAATCTATTGAAACAGTTGTTTACCCTTACACATCTTGTCAATACGCTTGGGATGAGCCTTGCTATCCACATCGTCTTACTATTGAGGTACTTTAGCTTTCTGTCACTTCAATTTATCTTAAACAATTATACATCATTGATGTTCTCCCTGACTATGTACAGGTTCCTGGAGAACGAAGTTTGGGTACATACAATCTCGACATTCTCAATGATGATATTCATGTGTCACTGCCATCCACATCAGAGGTAAATCACTATACGTTTAAGGCTAATTTGATATTTTCTTCTTAACGAATACTCAGAACAAGTGTTGGGGTGGTGCCTACACGGCTGCACCTCTCCTTTGTACCATATTCTTCTTAATGAAATGATATGCAGCTCTCCTGCATATTCGAGAGAGAAATAAATGCTCAGACACTAAGTCTCTTGGACTGTTAGTTGACAACATCATTTAGTGTCGGATTGTGTATGGACTCATTTTCATGTGGTCATTACCTGGTTGTCTAAGTTATGAGGACCTACTTATGTATCAGCTAAATATTGGCAGTTAATTAATGATCGACCTATTGATGTATCTGTGTCTTTTCTGCAATTTCAGAATTTTCCTCTCTCCTTTTCAAAAAAAAAAAACACAAGAAACCATTATTCTGAATATCTGGTCTTTTTCCAATTAAAAATATACATGTGCATGTCAAATCGGATCTATATATGAAAAAGTAACAGAAAGTACAAGTGTAAAATTTATGCCAGGTATTATGAAAAAGTAACAAAAAAAAAGTAGGTTTGAACCAATTCTCAGAACAACATCCAAACAGCATTTGGAATTGGCATGGAGATGCATTCCAGAAACACTTTCCTTTTTCTATCCAAACAGCTAAATTGGATTGTCACCTTTCCATTTCCACATGGATTTGGATTTCAGGCTCAATACAATCCCAGAATGCTAAATTTGAGAACCACACGTAGCCTTAGACCTTTTGGGAATGCAAAAATGCATTTGTCTGCACGTACAGTTTTGTTTAGGGGGCAGTAGGGAAGCCTCTACATGCATTAATCTGCTTGTATATTATCAAGATGTTTGTGGTAACTTCCTCCTGTTATTGGTATTCGAAGTTTTTTAGTTTTAGTTTTCTGTCTAGAAAAAAAGGTTAGGAAGTTTGCAGTACTGGTAATTGTTTCGTCCGATTATCACATGAAAGACCAGGAACGTAAGCCGGATTTGTGCTTGTTTCTAGTGTATCGCAATCTTTATTTGGTTTATTCTTATCGGCGCTGGTTTATGTTTTCCCATTGTTTTGATTACCTCCTTCTGTTATATCTATGTTTTACAGAAAGCAGAAAGGAAATTATGCATCTCAATGCATGCTGAAGGAGCAATTAAGGTTATTTTCAGGGCCCGCTAAATACCTCAAAATTTGCTGACCCATTTATTCTGTCAATTCTTCATTTAAGTCCATTGTGTGCAGGTTCTAAGTGTTATCGATTCAAACTGTCACAATACGGAAACAAAAGAAACAGCTTTTCCTGGACCAAAGGAACCCAAACTTGGTGATCAAAAACAGGAGGTGCTGGAGATGAACTTTGCCGAAGTCATCAAAATACAATTACCATTCATTGGGATATCATTAATAAGCTCTTCTCCCCAGGTGAACTGGCTTAAATATCAAAATTACATAAGCCATTGATTGGGATATCTTTTATTGTACTACCATACTTATTTTTCTTTGGCAGGAATTGATGTTTGCTTCTGCCAAGGAGGTGACGATTGTTGCCATGCAGAGTGTAGATCAGCAGCGGTTCATGGTTGAAGTACAATCTATGCAAATTGATAATCAGTTCCCTGACAGCCCACACCCTGTCATGCTGTCATTTGAGGAAAGCCACAAGGGAAAGTCCATGAATTTGTTCAAGAGTAAAGATACCAAGTTGAGACCGCTAAATGACAGAAGTTTTTGCAATACCACAGAACCTGTGCTGCGATTTGCTGCAGCTAAATGGAGAACCAAAGATGTTTCATTTGTTTCGTACCAGTGTATAAATATAAGGTACTCTTTGCTGTTTACTGACATATATTCATTTCTTAACTTGTGGTAACTCATCTTGTTTGTTTGATTGGCAGTGTAGCACCTGTTCGACTTGAACTTGAAGAACGGCTTGTCTTGAGCTTGATCGAATTTTTCAGATCTGTTTCTTCCAGAGTAAACCTTGGACAGTTAGACAAAAATCTTGAGTTAAGTATTTTAAGTGGTGTAACAGATATGTTAGGAGAAGATAAAATCTCAAAGCATTTATCTGAAAAGTCCCAGAGTTTCTGCATGGTGGGGGTGCAAGACAGTGAATTGTTGCCTTCTGTTGTCCCAGTTGGCGCTCCATGGCAACAAATACACCTCTTAGCAAGAAAGCAGAAAAAAGTTTATATTGAATTGTTTCAGCTTACTCCTATCAAATTAATTTTCAGGTTTATCTCCTCTCTAATGTTTGTATTTCACAGACATCATTGTGGGCAAAAACTGTCCATTGACCATGCTGCTATATTTTCTGATGTAGTTTTACAAGCACGCCGTGGCTCAGTAGGAATGAAGGTGGTTCAGATCCCAGCACAAGTTTCAATAACTCTACTGCCATCCAGGTGGCGGCATGTCCCTCACTTCAATGCAGATTTTCGTTTAAATGATGTGTTCTGGTTTTTATCTCTTTTTTTTAATCCAGCATCTCAAGATGACAAATGCATGATGTTTTTTTTAAATTTGGTGTCAAACATCACCCAAGCTAGCCAAGACAAAATCTTACTAATACAACCAACTTGAGCCGCCATTTGGTTGTGCCAAAATTTAAAATGCCCAAAGTTGGCTACTATCAGGACCGCCAGATTGGTGACCTTTGGCGAGCCAAATTTGCCTTGAATACTAGGTCGAATTTTAAGGAAAAATAAACCAGACACTAACAGCTGTATGTAGTTGTATTCGTGATTTCATTCTATATAGCAGCACAGCACTATTTGTGCCTTGGTTCTGTGCTTTGGTTCTATGCATATGTTAATAACCAAGTTCGTCAAAAGGAAAAGGTTCCAAAATCAACTTCAGAGGTATAGTGGCACCCATACAGAAAAAGGGCCTTCAATGGTGGCGCTGGTGATTTATTTTTTTAGATCTGTTTCTTCCAGAGTAAACCTTGGACAGTTAGACAAAAATCTTGAGTTAAGTATTTTAAGTGGTGTAACAGATATGTTAGGAGAAGATAAAATCTCAAAGCACTTATCTGAAAAGTCCCAGAGTTTCTGCATGGTAGGGGTGCAGGACAGTGAATTGTTGCCTTCTGTTGTCCCAGTTGGCGCTCCATGGCAACAAATACACCTTTTAGCAAGAAAGCAGAAAAAAGTTTATATTGAATTGTTTCAGCTTACTCCTATCAAATTAATTTTCAGGTTTATCTCCTCTCTAATGTTTGTATTTCACAGACATCATTGTGGGCAAAAACTGTCCATTGACTGTTCTGCTATATTTTCTGATGTAGTTTTACAAGCACACCGTGGCTCAATAGGAATGAAGGTGGTTCAGATCCCAGCACAAGTTTCAATAACTCTACTGCGATCCAGGTGGCGGCATGTCCCTCACTTCAATGCAGATTTTCGTTTAAAAGATGTGTTCTGGTTTTTATCTCTTTTTTTTTAATCCAGCGTCTTAAGATGACAAATGCATGTTTTTTTTTTAATTTGGTGTCAAACATCACCCAAACTAGCCAAAGCTAAAATTTAACTAATACAACCAACTTTAGCCGTCATTTGGTTGTGCCAAAATTTAAAATGCCAAAAGTTGGCACTATCAGGACCACCAAATTAGTGACCTTTTGCCTTGGCTACTAGGTCGAATTTGAAGGAAAAATAAAACAGCTAACAGCTGTATGCAGTTGTATTTGTGATCTCATTCTATATTGTGTTTTAATTAGAATTAAGAAATCATTAACAGCACAGCACTATTCGTGCCTTGGTTCTATGCATATAGTAATAACCATGTACACAACACTATTTGTGCTTTGGTTCTATGCATATGTTTTTTTTTAGGAATGGTTCTATGGATATGTTAATAACCAAGTTCGTCAAAAGGAAAAGGTTTCAAAATCAACTTCAGAGGTATAGTGTCCCTCAAAAAAAAAAAAAAAAAACTTCAGAGGTATAGTGGCACCCATACAGAAAAAGGGCCTTCATGGTGGTACTGGTGATTTTAGGTTCACTATCTGCAGCTGTGCCGTAGGCTGCTGATTTCTATGCACAATGTGGAAATATCAAAATTGGCACTGTGTGCGGTTTTACTCCCGTCACCCTTCTTTCTACCCACCACAACCCACCCAACACACATTGATTGGCATATACTCAAGTCTACCTACGGTGTTACGAAAGCGTTATTGTGTGCTTGATTAAGTTTATTTTTATGCGGTCTTTTTCTGTATGTGTTTTTTTTCCTGTCCAGATGCTTTTAGATATGTGATATGTTTGTAGCTGTGGCTCCGGATATATGATACTTAATTTCATCATATACGTTGTTTCTTTTTGCCTTCTAAATGGTGTCAATTTGGTTGCAGAGGGGTCTTATGGCCCTCTTAGATGTTGAAGGAGTACCGGTTCACCTTGGAGAAATAATGGTGGAGAATCTTATGGCCAGTTGGCAATCTGTTCAGGACATTCTTGTGAGGCATTATAGCAGACAACTCCTCCATGAACTTTATAAGGTAAATGGTGTAGGCTTTGTAGTAAAAAGTTGTATATCACTTTTGTAGTATTATCCAGAATGACCTGACTAAAATGCGAAACTCAATGCTTGTCTGAGATATCTTTCCAATAATTGATTTAATCATGCAAAAAGTTACGAATCGATGCACCTGTCTTGGTGCATCCAGGCATGTAGCCTCATGTGCTGGAGACATTCTGCAATTAATATGCCATTCTTTATCTCGTAAGAATTCCAACTCCAACATTAATCTTAGAATAAAAAAGTCTCTTTCTTCAGGGTCCAACAGTCATATATAGTCTCTATGTGAGTTATGTCGAGTGGAATTTGTTATGATAGACAGATTTCGTGCAGGTTTTTGGCTCTGCTGGCGTTATAGGAAATCCTATGGGTTTTGCTAGAAATGTTGGATTTGGTTTAAAGGACTTCATATCTGCCTCGAGAAAAGGGAAATTGCAGGTTTGTAAATGAGAAGTCTTAGCAGGAATGTGAAATTATGTTATCTATTATCTTGAACTCAAAGATATCTGTATCGTTCTTTGACAGAGTCCAGTTGAATTATTAAACGGTATAGCACAAGGTTCGAAAACTCTTATTGGCAGTACCGTTTATGCCATCAGCAGTGCCACTTCTCACTTCAGTAAAACTGCTTATAAGGTATTATGCTGCGCCCTAGTTTGATAATTGAAAACTACATTTCCAGAGGTCACTCCTAAGGAGCAAATCGATTGTGCAGGGCCTTGTTGCTTTTACATATGATGAGCAAGCTGCTTCTAAAATGGATGAACGGGAAAGACAGCTAGGATTACAAGGGGAAGGAGTACTGAATGGGTTTCTAGAGGTAAATTCATCTCTTTCCAACATGCATTGTCATTTTGGATTATTTTTTTAAAGAAATCTACAACCGATGCCTGTTGCAAATAAAAACTAGATCATGATGGTAATAATCTTGGGGCGTCAGAGCCTTGGGATGAAAATCACCCTTCTAATTTTTCACTTTTCACCATATAATCTTGTGCCTTTCACCTAAATCACCATTTGCCTTCTGTGCTGCAACGATGCTCTGCAGGGTTTGACTGGGCTCCTCCAGTCACCAATCAGAGGTGCTGAGAAACATGGTCTTCCTGGGGTCATCTCAGGTATGGTCATTCCATGAAGCATGAGTGTTCAGGTATTCTGATCTCTCGTCTGACCAACTTGCATATATGTTTTTACAGGTTTAGCAATGGGAACAGCTGGGCTTGTGGCCCGGCCTATGGCCAGCATCCTTGAGGCTACAGGAAGAACTGCGCAGAGCATAAGAAACAGAAGCAACCCTCATGAATCCAACCGCTTGCGTGTCCGTTTCCCAAGGCCTGTTGCCAGAGACCATCCATTATTTCCGTACTCCTGGGAAGAAGCGATTGGAGTATCCTTGCTCATCCAAGCTGATAGTGGTAGGCTAAAGGAGGAAACATTTGTCATGTGCAAAGCACTTGGAGAGCCGGGGAAGTTCGTTGTGCTTACTGAGAAACTGCTTCTACAAGTCTCAAGCCCTTATTTAGTGGATTTAGGCACACCTCAGTTTGTTGGTGTTCCTCCGGATCCACAGTGGTCAATTGGCACAGAGATGAACCTCAAAAGCATTGTTCATCTGGACAGGTCTCAGGAGGTAGTGAATATAGTTGGGAGCAATGGAGAGACATCACCAAGAGACAGAAAAGGGGGAATAAGGGGCAGGGCTGTGAGCTCAGCCTTCATTCCTCTATTTCATCTCAGCGTCGAGTTGCCAAACATCGAAGATGCCGAAGGCACGCTGCAGGTCCTACAGGCACTCGTCGAGAAGGGGAAGGCAAGGAGATGGGATAAGAATATCCTGCACCGAAGCAACATCAGTTGAGGTTTAATGAGCATTGATCCTTCTGGCATTCGTTTCAATGGCTGCCGTCACTTTGCATCAAAGCATTACCATCCCAGCTGGTGTTCACTGCCATCAGCAAGGCTTGGGGCATCTGAAATTTTGGCAACTGCATTAGGCCACGGAAGAGCTTTGGTGGAGGTGCATCTAGCGCAAGGCATTGTAAGTAACAACTTGTACAGTGTGGATTAGGGTAGATGTAATATACATGGAGGAGCTAGTGCCTCGAGTTTTGTAGGATAAGATGTACACAGGTTAGGAAATTTTGTCGACAGCAATGTAAATTTTGCCTCGAGTGACAATTGTACGCAGATTTTGGTTCCTGTAAAATGAAAATCGAAGGGCGAGTGCCTTCGTTACAAGTTTTGCTCTTGCAAATCTCACCATCTCTAGAGTTTCTTTTATATATTAGTAACCTCGCATCAGATATGCCTAGCGTGAATGGGCTTTTAATCTCTATCCGCGACTGCCATCAGATTGCACCGAGTAAATTAATAAGCACAGGAAAACTGTGCACGTTAACATCATTTCTCCAGGAAGGAATTCCTGACAGTAGATTTTTCTTCCTGTTCCTCAGGATGAAGTCATACCAGAGCAGTTATCGAACTCTGGAAAAGGATAAATGTAAAGGCAAACACAGACCTGACATTTCTATTCTATCAGTCTGTTACGGTCGTGACGAATGATGTTCTTCAGATGCTCAAACTGTAGAATTTCACTCCCACGGACAAAAGTAGCAGCAGGCCGAACAAAATAAAACTTGCCTAACGACATGCCCCAGTATAATTGTAGAATATCAAATATGCTCGATCTGAAGGATAGATAGATTAAAAACCATATTATAGGATGACACATAGAATCAAGCTAACAGCTCCGGAATGTAGAAACAAGTTTCATTCTAAAATACCATCGCTTGCGGTTCATAACATGGATCTTACACCACACATCTCAAAAACTCAAACTTGAGTACTTGTAACAAAAGCCTAAAAGGATAATGGTAGTCTTGGACAGCATAAGCGGATTTGCTAACAACTGGGCTAAGGTGTGCTCAGTCGAACAGGCTGAAGCCCATGTCGTCATCGGACTCCTCCTTAGCCTCTTCCTTCTTCTCCTCAGCAGCCGGGGCAGCGGCAGCGGCACCACCAGCTGGGGCAGCAGCGGCAGCAACTGGAGCAGCACCTCCACCTACATCATCAAAACATCAAAGTCACTACATTTTCTCCTTTCTACAAGGATATAACACTGCGAACATTCATGAACTAAGCTACAAGAAACAACCAACGGAATAGCATAGACAGCAAAAGTATAGAAGTTACTGAGATGGTCAGGCAAAGACTAACATTATGGCACAATATGAAACATAAAAACTTTATCATGACCAATTGGAATTCAGTGCTACCATACTATTACAGTGAGCCACAATTTACATTTTCAACATGATGCCACATTATAAATTCGGAATCACAATTAAAACTATCAATTAGGCACCATCGGACACTAAAACCTACAGGAAATACACTGAACTGATCCCAATTTAATAACAAAATACTAAACTACAGCCAGGCAGTCGGTGTACAACGCAACCAATATCACTGAACAAGATCAAACAAGCAAATCTTACAAACAGGTAATCACTTTAACAGACAACCAAAGCATGAAACAATTTTACGTACGACAGATCAACAGAGAATAGAGGATTAGGAGCATATACCAGATCCTACGGAGAGGATGAGGTCATCAACGCTGCGCTTCTCCAGGAGCTTGGCGAAGAGCGCCGGCCAGTAGGACTCGCACTTGATGTTGGCCGCCTTCACGAGCGTGGCGATCTTCTCAGCCTGCAATTCCGACGGAGCAAACATCAATCCACCGACTAAGAACGCGCAGACAAAACAGGAAACAGAGAGAGAAGGTGAGAGCACGTACGGTGATGGGGATGCCATCGTCGTGGAGGATGAGGGCGGCGTAGGTGCAGGCAACCTCGCTGGACGACATGGCGGCGGGCGGCTTCCTCTCACCGGACGGATCTTCGGTCTCTGCGAGGAACAACACGAGGACAAGGTCAGTCGCCGACGCACGACGCGGCGCAAGGAAGGACACAGATCGAAAGAGTCGCCGGGAAGCGTACCAGAGGGAGGCGGCGGCGAGGAGGGTGGAGGCGCTGGAGGCAGGAGCTTCTAGGGTTCTGGACGGAGGCGTGCGTGAGAATTTATAGGGCCTCCGGTTGCTAGGGTTCCCTCGCGGGAGAGAGTTTGGGCCGGTCCGGGCCAATGTTGGGCTTCTTTCTTTTTCGAGTTCGGATCGCTTGCTTGTTGTGCCTGTGCACGACTCACCGACCTTTCTCTACCCCGGGGGGGGGGGGGGGGGGCTTTTTTTCGGCGTATTTTCCTCACACAAAATGGCAGGCGGGGCCTGTTTCTCAGTCAACAATAATCTATATTTGACTCGAGGCGACTTGGACCATGCATGCCAATCTATATTTGACTCGAGGCAACATTGTGTATGCAAATTGAGCCTAAAAGTATTTGGCGCCAGGCAAATTTGCCTGACAAACCCATGAACTCAGTTGAGAGAAATGAGCTATACTTTGAGTTAGGATTTGAACTAAAATTTGAGGCATAAATCTCAAGACACTCAAATTTTGATAACACGATTTTTGCTTGAGGTGCACTTCTTAATTTTGAGAAACTTGGTAAGAGCATCTCCAAGAGAGCCCTATAAACCACCTTTAATACAAAATATTGGGAGCAAATATAGAAAAGGGACAATTATGTTTTTACCCCTCACTCTGAACTTTAATTGTGATTTTTCCCTCACTTTTTGACTTTGTGATTTTACCCCTCTTTTTTCAACCTGAAACCAGAGTTGACCCCTACTAAGGATAAAATCGAAATAAAATTATTTTGATTTTACCCCTACTGAGGGTAAGATCTGACTTCGTGTTAAAAAACCAAGGGTAAAATCGCAAAGTCAAAAAAGTGAGGATAAAATCAGAATTAAAGTTCAAAGTGAGGGTAAAAACACAAACAAATGCCCCTTAAAAAAAACATCATCAACAGCACCCAAAACCACCCCTAGTTTTTCATAGCCCCCAAACTACCCTTATTTATAGTTACAAACAGGAGAAGAATTAGAGCTCTCATCTCTTCTTTTTTTCTATGAAATTAATGTTTTTTTGCCTCAAATGCTGAAGTGACCAAATCAAAAGTGTTTTAATTCACTTTTAGAGGAGAACTGTTGGAGAAGGCGAAAAAAATTACCACTTATAATTTTTTGATTGCTCCTAAAAACAAATTTATGAGAGCAATTTTATAGGAGTCTTTTGGAGATGCTTTAAGTTTGCACACACTCAAAGCACTTTTGAGAAGATATACAGTTCTCACCTCCGGAAGCACCACAATTAAAATACGCCCTATCGGCCTATCGGAAACAGAACCTTATCGGAAAAGAACTTCAGAGGAAAACCTGCAGCTAAGCGGAATCGATCACGAACAGACGGTTCTACACGAGGATCCTCATCATCATATAAAAGTAGTACTCCTGCGTGAAATCGGCATGCCTGCAGGTAATCGGGTAATAATCGATCACGAACAAGACGATCACGAAAAGAATTCCAGAGGCATATCTGCAGGTAGTATAACTAATCGGGTACGCCTGCGTCAACTGGGCGTACGCAGAAACGAGCGCGCGATCGACGTCGTCGATTGAAGCAATGTCGTGCTGCAGCTTCGCGGACCTACCCGGCGACATCGTCAGCATCGTCGCGGATCGTGCAGACGTCGAGTGCCGCCCGCGGATACGCGCCGTCTGCTCCGCGGTCCCCGTCGAGCCGCAGCCGCCGTGGATCCTCCTCCAGCCCGACGACCGAAGAAGCGGCTTCTCCGTCGTCTCGCTTCCCGCCGGTGTCAACTTGAGCCCCGACTCGTCCGTCCTTCGGTGCATCAACAACAAGTTCCCCGCGGGGTCGCGCTGCGTCGGCTCGGGCCACGGCTGGCTCGCGCTCGTCAGCGGCAACGACCTCAGCGTGACGCTCGTGAACCCCGTCACGGGCCGCGCCGTCTCCCTGCC
>LAPY01000768.1:143618-158739 GCA_000970635.1 Eragrostis tef
TCCCGGGGGCGCCGTGGCCCGCCTCATCCTCGACGGGTGCGCGGCCGGGCGGTGGACGTGGTCGCCGGCGCCGGCGTCGTAGCACATGTAGCCTGGCCTTCGATCCACACATAGAGCCATCTGGAATTAATTTGTATATACATACAATTCTTGAAAATTTGCGTGTATATATTCCCGTCAAAAAAGAAGAAGAAAATCTGCGCGCGTGCCTGTATGTGTACTGCAGTTGAGACGTCCATGGCGCCTCGATCGTGGTCTCCTCTCGTCGTGGTCATTGTCAGCGAAATTAATAAAGAAGACTAATTCCTCGCGAGGACCGGCCGGGGATTAGTTTCGGTTGGGACGCGCGGGTGGTGCAGGGTTTTGACTTGCGACCCTTCGACAGATCGACAGAGTTAAAGCGTGATTGAACGCATTGAGAGGGTAAGCACCATGCGCTGTCGGGATTCCGGCACATATGCTCGCTGCCGCATGCCTAGCTGCATGCGATTTCTTCGTAAAGCCACCAAACTTTTTCTTTTTTCCCTTCACCCTCGCGCGATTCGAGCTAATCGACGCCGACAGCGATGCCATCCACCACACTTTCTCACTACTATAGCTGCTGTTGATGCTGCTGCCTGCTGGCCCATATCTATCCATCGATCGTTTTATCCGCGAATCTTTCATGTGTTCTCAGGGGCACTTGGCGTGCGGCATGGAACCTGGGGAGCACATGTATTTATGCATACGTTTTGTCAATGGAATCTACTTGGGTTTCCGTGCATCCACACGTACTTCTCGCTCAAACATTTTCAATCTGGGCAACTGAAGAGAACGAAAGAGGGTTCAGTATACAACCACTACTCTGCTTGCCGACTCTGCATGGACTTTAACTACACCGAGCATGTTTGCACACGAGTGAACCGACAGATCGAGCGATAGACCAACGCGCGATCCCCAGCTTTCATGGGAAAATATCAAATCTAGCTTGTTCACTGCATCTGGCTATCTACTACAGCTTCTTATTGCCAACAAGATCATGAAAAAGTGAAGCAGCTTTTAGGAAAAAAAATTGGAAATACTCCAGCTGTCTCTGCTGGACATGCCAAAGTGGCAATGGCCCATGCATGGGGGAGGTCGCATGCATGCTTGTCGTTCTGCCATTGCTAGTGCCCTGAGCTGACCTGTTGGTTTCGAGCATATGTACACATCACCAAGAGGCCAGCAATGCTGGCCCAATCTGCAGATGACGTACGTGCAGTGTTACATATGGTGGGGTCGGTCGATGGTGCGCATCGCCGTCGTCAGATGGACCTGCTCTTTTGCGATCTGTAGAGCACCTGGCTACGTGCAGAATATTCATGAACTCACCAATCGATCGCGCAGTCAATTTGTCCAATTACTTTACACATACTGATTCTGGTTTCTGACAATTACGTAGAGGATTCCTTACTGCTTGTACTCACTACCATTAACTTGGCAAATATGACGCATGCACGGATCAATCATGTGGCCAATTGCTTCAGAATATACGTGGAAGCTTTCAGTTCTGTCGTACTTGACGTTGATTCGATCTCAACAGTGGCATGCATGACAGTACTACTTTTGAAAGAGTCATGCTGTCGTGTATAATTTCATTTGTTGAAACCTCCAGCCCCTGGACCATGTAATCAAGTCGAAATAAAAAAACATGAAAATCATGCGCGCACGGCGAACTGCACGGCCGAATTGTTGAATGCATGCGTGGACGTTAGACAGGATTGTTTGGAAAGATTGCAAAGGGCGAACATGTGCTTTTCCATGTTGCAACAACCGGATATGCAGTGAACTGACTCACCAAACCACACAGTTCATCTGAACGAATGGAGATTCAAGGACGGACTAGCTAGCTACTTGGTGAGCCAGTCTGCCAGATGAATGGATAACAAACTACCAGATCGACAGATATCATCAATCCGCAGTGCATATGTGATTTTTTTTTCTTAATTAGGTGCTGTGGCAATTTTCAGCTGATCTCAGGAGAGAAGCAGCTCATGGGTTCAATGGATGAATTGGATAAGCAATGCATGCGTGACTGCGTAAGGCAACGCGCCAACAACTACATTCCTGCAAAGTCAAATCGGGTGAGCTCGTAAACCACTGTGCCTGCATATGCTACTACCCTAACAATGGCTACGTGTTAGCTGCCAGCATCAACGTTTGTGCGGAGCTTTTCATACAGCTTGAACGCAAATCATCATGTGTTTGTTGTGGCTGTAGTAGCTGCAGTAGCCAAGGAAAAAATGACTCCAAATTGTATATGGTACTTGAATAAAGTGTAGATCGTATTGTAATGTCTAATCAATGAATGAAGCTCGATCCCCCCCCCCTTCTCTCTCTAAACAAAGAGTTGATTTATGTTTAACACGTGATGCAATCAATTCAAGTATGGTTATATATGGAGAGCCCTTAAGTTATCAAGAGAGTCTTTAACTTATTACAAGGGCTGGACCAGTGAAGCCATCTCTCTCTCTCTCTCTCTCTCTCTCTCTCTCTCTCGCCCTTCCCCCTATCTGTTATCGCTATTTCTTTGACTAAGTTGGCGTCATCTTAATTGCGTCTTTTCTTACATTACGCCGTGTGTATGTCTGTCTGCTCTGCTCCTCTGTACTCTACGATGTTCACGCATGTGATTGTGTAAATGGCATCTTAATCTGTACCTTTCAGTGACTATGCACCACTGTTTATCGATCTGACTGTCTCTGTTTCTCCATGGACTATTTGCATTGTTGATATGTCGGGAAATATTAGACTAGATAATTCTGTGATAAGAAATCAAGCCTCAAATTTTACAAAGTTTGCACATGTAGACTATATAAATAAACACACTCACATCTCTGTCTGACACACTCTCTCTATCTTGCTACGCATATATACAAGCGCACGCGTGTGAGTATGCATATGATATTGTTTCTTGCTTAAAATGGCATCATTCATTAATTGAAGAAATGAAATGTTCTCTCTTTGATTTTCGTTTAACAAATAGACATGCATTGGTCTAAACACTGTAAGGATCCTCGATTGAGACGAAGGACTAAATTGTAAAATAATATTTTTATTTACTAATCATGTAAAAGAAAGTTATAAATGAAACATGTATATTAATTAGAACTGTTATGATTTGTAACGTTCAAATATATAAAAATTTACAAAATCACACATAGAAATAAATATGATTTACTAATCATAGAATTTAGAATTATAAAATGTTGCAATTGGAGAGCCCTATAGCAATGCAACTGCCTAGAAGTTCTAGTATGCTCACATGCTCCATGCCTATAGTACTCTCAGTTGGATTAGATGCTCCCTAGATTGTGAGTAATTACACCCATCGTTACGTGGGAGTAACTATTTTACACTTGGGATAAGAGAAAAATAAAAAGCTCCTTATTATATATTTGCGCAAATTGGTGATCCCTGTATGTATATATGGGCAGTCCTATGTGTTCACATAAGATACATGTATTAATTGGTATGCTGTCATAAGTCTATTTCTATCCGTCGTGATAGTGTGTGCCCGTGTGTGAGAAAGAACTAGAAACGATCCCCATTTTGTGGAAAACAGGAGCCCACTAATCACGTGATGGTGATGGCTGCAAAGCAAGCAAATATTTATCACATAATATGGCCTGATTAGTTGGGGAGACATTGATTAAGCATCTCAACAAACACCATTCCGATGGACTGAAAGCAAAGGCAAACCATTTTTTATATAACTCTTTCATCCTTTTTTGAGATTTTGCTGATTGCCGATCCTGCCATAGGCAATGGTAAAACTGATGGTTATATCAAACAGTTCTTATTTTCAAACAGTTCAGTTCTATGTGTAGAATTGCCTGTGTTACTTTGTATCTGTTATCTTAAGATTCAGCTAACTGAAGAAGCCAAACTTTCACTCTCAAGAGTTAGACATAACCACATAACCCGAAGAATAGCGAACTAAAAATTATCCACCGCTTTCGTTACAAAAACAAAATCATGTGTGAGAATGTTGTTACAAATAATCAAAAGACAATACTTTGTCGGTCTTGTATGTTACATAAAGGATGTAATTAAGTGTCATCACTATCAATGAGACCTCACACCATATTGAGAAAAAGATTGTGGAGCATCATCATCTTTAGAGAACTAAAGCCCACAGAAATAAGATGTCTTGCTATAAAAGAAGAAAACATCATCATGCAATTGTGCATGATAATATTCATTCTTCTAGATGAAAACTACAGATGATAAAGAGGTCACAAAACAGAACCGCACACTGTCATGGAGGTGGTGGTGCGGAAATGGAGGAGCAAGCATATGACAACAGCCATAGATGATCGTGGTTCTTGCCAATGGGCATCGCGTAAAAAAGTTTACACGTCCATGAATAATAATTGTTTATAGGACTATTATGTTGAGGTGTACAATAGAGTGGATTGAAAACTTCTGGCGTTTCACATTTTGTATTAGAATGTTTTTTACCATTGTATAATGTTTCTTATTTTCAGCCCTCATTGCTAATTTGAAAGATTTTCAAATCATGGTTAAGGTGAGTATCAAATATATCAATACTGAATAAGTACTAGAGAGGGTGACAATTTATATACTGCTAGTATTCCCTCCCATTTTATTTTGTTTATATATTGGTTAGTGCATATTGTGTTGACGTTTGTTAATGCAAAATTGAACTAATTAAAAAACATCAACAAAAATAAAACAAGGGAGTAGCTCAATATTATATCGCCCCAAAAGGTTAACAGTGCTGAGTCAAAAAGGCTTTCTTTTTCATAGCAAAAATTAAATAATGAAACTGACTGACCTACCCCCATTGAATCATGGAAAGAACTCAGTTACAATTCTGAGTGAAAAATTTTATGTTTCATTCAAGTTCCGTACACGGAACGAGTGGCAGCACGAGCTTTGTCGTAGTTGCTCGGACCCAGCTCTTGATTCTATTCAACCTCGAGGGCTCAATTAGGTTTGCAGGATGAATGCTTGTGCTTGGTATGGTACTACGAGACATCGAGGGCCCTGCACCTAAGCTGAATTTTGTCCTTGGTGTCCCCATGGAGGAAAGAGGAGAGAGATATTAAGGGGGGGCTGGGCTGTTGCACCGCACAGGACAGGGGGAGGTGCTCCCAAGCCTACAATGGAGCTGGAAAGCTCTCTCAGAGACAGAGGAGAGAGGTGCCCCCTATCACTGGTTTCCTTGAAACAGAAGGCTAGCTGCAAGAAACGAACGTACGTGCACTTGCAATATTACATGGCCGGCTGCCACCACATCCATCATATGCTGCGTCGTCCTCCAACATACATAGCCAGCTGGACCATCTTCCCTATCTGGCCTATCCTTCCTTTGCATTCGATTTCCGGCATATGCATGTGTTTAATTAGTGTTCCATATATTCATTAGCTGGAATATTAGCAAGCACACGTACATCGTTAATCATTCTTCATTACAAACACATACAAATGTGAGTAAAGTTATTTACTCCTAGCTAGCTACATGCTACGTTAAACTACTGTTGCCACTTTTGCTAGTTGCTACATGTGGACAACTTAATTGTATTGCTTCTTCCTCCAGAGGTGAGGCCTAGAGTGGAAACAACACTACTTTTGCATGTTTTGTTTAAAGTCAAAACATTACTTCTTCTTGTTCTAGTCCTTCCAACGTCATATAAATATACATGGATTGGGGGAGTATACTTTTTTTTTGAAACTACTACTATTACCCAGTTGGCCATACTCAACTCTCTTACATGTCACACCTCATCTCATGCTCATCCTTCTCTCTACCTGTTCTATTTTTCCGGTGCCCCCAACACCGCCTAGTCAGGGTAAGGGTTTAGGGTGGGTGCTCGCCATGTCCGGATCTATAGAGGTACAAGGAGATTTACGTAGACTCCTTGCAAAAAAAAAGATTTACGTAGATGTCGGCTGAGCCTAGCTAGAGCCCACTTAATTCCACTGGTGATGAGTAGGAGAGTTTATACTTCAACATAAATATTCCTACTTAATTCGTATTACACTACAATAACATAATAGTCCAATCGCGCCAATCGCGGTGATTTGTGACTACCAATTGCACCTATATTCATAAAGAGAGGTTAAATTGACAAAAGCGAGATATGGTAAAATCGATCGCCCAACAGAAAGGGAGAGTGTGACGTGCATGATCTATCGATACACCAACCTATGATTTATTGACTAATTAACGCTAAGTGTCAAGTCAAATGAAGCTGATTGAGAGAGGCAAGAATCGGTGGATCACTAAGCCAGCTAGCAAGCTAATAGCTGCAATTAACATTTTTTTCTTGCATGCAATCATCTCGCCTCGCGCGATCGATTGAATTTGATCGACCTTTTCCCCTGAGTCCTGCCAGGCCAGGACGACGACACAACTAATTGGGTGCTTTATTTTATGATGATGCCACTATTATTTCGACAAACCACGCAAGCTTTAATTGTCGGCACATGAGCTTTTTCCGTGCAATGTGTGTGCGCGGGCCATGCTCTCTC
This sequence comes from Eragrostis tef, assembly GCA_000970635.1. Taxonomy (NCBI): domain Eukaryota; kingdom Viridiplantae; phylum Streptophyta; class Magnoliopsida; order Poales; family Poaceae; genus Eragrostis; species Eragrostis tef. Next base: position 150,138 of record LAPY01000768.1, read on the forward strand.
CAAGAAACGAACGTACGTGCACTTGCAATATTACATGGCCGGCTGCCACCACATCCATCATATGCTGCGTCGTCCTCCAACATACATAGCCAGCTGGACCATCTTCCCTATCTGGCCTATCCTTCCTTTGCATTCGATTTCCGGCATATGCATGTGTTTAATTAGTGTTCCATATATTCATTAGCTGGAATATTAGCAAGCACACGTACATCGTTAATCATTCTTCATTACAAACACATACAAATGTGAGTAAAGTTATTTACTCCTAGCTAGCTACATGCTACGTTAAACTACTGTTGCCACTTTTGCTAGTTGCTACATGTGGACAACTTAATTGTATTGCTTCTTCCTCCAGAGGTGAGGCCTAGAGTGGAAACAACACTACTTTTGCATGTTTTGTTTAAAGTCAAAACATTACTTCTTCTTGTTCTAGTCCTTCCAACGTCATATAAATATACATGGATTGGGGGAGTATACTTTTTTTTTGAAACTACTACTATTACCCAGTTGGCCATACTCAACTCTCTTACATGTCACACCTCATCTCATGCTCATCCTTCTCTCTACCTGTTCTATTTTTCCGGTGCCCCCAACACCGCCTAGTCAGGGTAAGGGTTTAGGGTGGGTGCTCGCCATGTCCGGATCTATAGAGGTACAAGGAGATTTACGTAGACTCCTTGCAAAAAAAAAGATTTACGTAGATGTCGGCTGAGCCTAGCTAGAGCCCACTTAATTCCACTGGTGATGAGTAGGAGAGTTTATACTTCAACATAAATATTCCTACTTAATTCGTATTACACTACAATAACATAATAGTCCAATCGCGCCAATCGCGGTGATTTGTGACTACCAATTGCACCTATATTCATAAAGAGAGGTTAAATTGACAAAAGCGAGATATGGTAAAATCGATCGCCCAACAGAAAGGGAGAGTGTGACGTGCATGATCTATCGATACACCAACCTATGATTTATTGACTAATTAACGCTAAGTGTCAAGTCAAATGAAGCTGATTGAGAGAGGCAAGAATCGGTGGATCACTAAGCCAGCTAGCAAGCTAATAGCTGCAATTAACATTTTTTTCTTGCATGCAATCATCTCGCCTCGCGCGATCGATTGAATTTGATCGACCTTTTCCCCTGAGTCCTGCCAGGCCAGGACGACGACACAACTAATTGGGTGCTTTATTTTATGATGATGCCACTATTATTTCGACAAACCACGCAAGCTTTAATTGTCGGCACATGAGCTTTTTCCGTGCAATGTGTGTGCGCGGGCCATGCTCTCTCTCTCTCTCTCTCTCTCTCTCTCTGCATGTATATATGTAGGCACCAAGACGATGATCGATCAGTCTTTCACAACTTTGAGGAAATAATTAATATAGGAGACAAGAGAAAAGAGAAGAGAGAGACAGAAAGAGATCACGAATATTAATTAATCAGCTACTCGAGCTTTGGTTTCTAGTCAAATGAGAGGATGGGTCGATGGAGGAGGGGACTAGTGACTGGGTCTAGGTCGATATGTGTATATTGATCCTGTGTGGTTTTCATTGTTGTTGATGAGTAACTGTGCTGGATCGGGGATATTTGGACTAATTAAGGGAGAAATACAGGATAATTGATCTTCAACGGCGATGCAGCATATATATGGCGAATCTGTTTTACTATTTTTATTTGGCACAACTTGTTTAAAAGTTGGTCTCAAAGTACTTCAAGATATTAAAAAGAAATTTGATTTACTCTAAGTACTGCGAAGTGGCTGTTGTGATCGGCGTCCATGCATGACCTGTGCATATATAGTGAGCTAGCTAGTATCCACTGTGACCATGACAGACAATGAAAACCACACAGGCAGAGAGAGAGAGCCCACCGTTGTAAACATAGCTAGTATCATGTGTGCATCACTTACTTTATTCCGTCATTAATTTATAGTACCACCATGCATGTTCTGTGGCCATGAAACTATGCATGCTTACGTTTTAACCATGCAGTAGTGTGACTAGTGTCGTAGCTAGCTCAATGAAAAACTTTGTTTGCCACTACCAAGCTCTCGGGACCAAGCCTTGCCCTGCCTTTGTACATTACTTCGTGCATATACGTCTTAGTCTCATAGAAATGAATAATAAGGTCGTCAAGTCACGGATGTTCCATCAAGCATGCATGTCCTCTCTATATTACTTCCTATATATGTTCAAAAGTAGATACCATTCTAGTTCTGGGCACAAGAATTAAAGAGAGATGAAAATGATGAGTGCACTGAAAAATAATAAGGATAGAGACAACTATAGAGGTGTAGTAGAAAGAGGAAATGCTGTATTAAAAAGATGAAAATATGCATTGAGAAGTGAGAATAACATGTAATCTGAGAAGAGTGGGTAAAGCTAGAATGACATTTATTTTTGAACGAAGGGAGTACCGTATATCTACCAAGACTCCTAGCTCTATGGCTGATAATCTCGACCATGCATGCTTGTATGCATGTTTTTTTTTGCAATTACACAGTATAACTCACACACCCACAACTCACGCACACTTACATCTATGAATGTACATACGTAAAGCTTACCCCTATGAACATCGAAAACTGAGCCGACAAATCTTCGAAATTGACGAAGTCACATCTGGCGCCTCGCTGTAAACGGTCACGTCGCCTACTGCTTAAAGCACAATGCTATTAAATTGTAAAAAATCCGCTCCTACGGGGAGTCAAATCCAAGACCTTAGATGCTACTGAGACTCTTGTAACCGTTAGGCTATAAGCCCTTTCACGCTTGTATGCATGCCTGACCAATCCAAACTAAAGAAAAAGAACTCCTACTGCCATTGGTTAGGAGCTATCTAGCTCCTTGACAAAGCAAACATACATTGTTGCGAACAGGAAAGCACCAAAAACATTTCTCCACTAATGGTTAACGACGGTGCATACATTTTTCAACCTTTGAAAGGTACTTCATGCGTTTCCATAACTTTGCACCGGTGAAGACCACACCTTATTTTCTTCATTTATTTTTGGAAATTGTCGTCAGTATGTTACATTTCGGATATCACAGTTGAAACTTCATAAACTTGATCGTGTAAGAAGACATTTAAAATCTGATTTTTCCACATATTAACAATCGATTGTAGAAGTTTTTGGGGTTGAAACTGTGCCATCACGAAATGAATGCAGTCCCGGAATAGTTGATGCCCTAATTCCTCTTTCCTCTCGGGCACCCATAGGATGGTCACACACCCTAGTGTCCATATGATGATTTATACATCAAACAACAATTATCTAGGAAAAAAATTATAGGTTGCAAATCAAGTCATTCTGACAGTCGAGACAACAATTTCCGTTCGCTTGAATCGACTGAAATCAATGTAGATTTCGATTGCCATTGAAACAAATCGGTTATTTTTATGAAACTTTTTATTCCATTGAAAAAAAGCTGTCGAATGTTCTTAAGTGAATTCTTGATTATCGGTGGCCATCTGATATCTCCATCCTATCGTTCTTTCGTGAATTATCAATTGTGGGTGATTATTGGATCCCGGCCCATCCTATGGTATCGTTCGTTAAGTGCAGTACGTAAAGGTTGATTTTCACTCCCCTGATAATTAGCACCTCCGATCCATTCATGAAAAAACATCTCTGGAACCTTTCAAGGACGACAACCGACGACCTTTCGTCTAGACTACATGCATGTCAGGTGTACATAGTCCGGCCTCCTCACGTAGGTACGTTCGTCGGTTCTGCTATACCCCTCCTTTGACCTGGCGAAAAGGCTAGTAGCAAACTGCACGGTGCATGACCCCATGGATGGCCATCTACTAGTCTAGCTAGTAGAACCAAAACAAAACGCATAGATACAGAGAGCAGATATCAGTCTCGTCGACCTCTCAACTCACACAGTCACCTGCGCGTAACGAGCCGCCTTCGATCATTCGTCGTGCACACGAGCTAAAGCTAAACGACAGTTCGACGACAGCCCTGCCGGCCTGATTAGGTCCTAGGTAATGCAATGCAGCGGAGCAGCTCGATCGATCAGCTGTCAATAATTGTAGTAGTACCTCGAGCAGTAGAGCTGGTGGTGGTACTAGCTTATTGGTACATGCAGTGATGCACACTGACTCACATGGACATTTAGATGGGGCTGGGGCCTGGGGGTCCGACCCGACCGGTACGCCCGGTTGAGCTCGATCTGAGCCTCTTTCCTCTCTGATGATCCTTGTGTGATAGTGTGATCGATGGATCCGGCACACGGCACGCAAACACGCGCGGCGCGCATCTATGTATCCCCACACGAGCAAAAGCGACCGGGCACTGTGCAGCTATAGAACGGTCGCAGTCGGCCGGGTCCTCCATGAGCAGTTGCTCACACGCGACAACACACGTATATATGGTCCCAACTCCCTCCAAAATTAATACGACTCTACACTATGTAGCAATAGTATATAGTGAGTGACCTAACCAACGACGTTATCTTTGTTCTTTTGTAACCTGTATTGTTGTGTGCTTTGTACTGCCACATCGACAGATATACTAGCTATATGGCAAGTGTTGCATGCGACGTCCCTGGTAGTAGCGTAATGGAGGTAGTCTGCACGCCACGCATATGTTTCCTTTCCCTTTGATCTTGCGTCACAGCTAGCTGGAGGCACACTGTGTCATCAGCAAGTAGTAGTACTATACTTACGTAGCTGTCGACATCCATGTACATGCGTCGATCTCGAAGCCTACGTAATACAAGTACGTATCTGCAAGTGGGGCGGCGGCGGCGTAGCCATGCATGCAGCATGCATATGCGTGGTCGCGGCTGCGTACATCGTACATGGGGATAACAAAAAGCAGGGCGTGTCCACTCCAGACAAGTTTGTTGTGTAGCGCTTGTGCGTACCGCACTAAAAGCCGGGCCTGACCCCCTGGGCACTACTCTCTCCGGCTCCTACCCTGGTCGGCCCCACCTGTCACTCTCCCTCCCTTTCTCTGTCACCGATATTATGTCCGGTTTCTCTGTCTACCTTTAGTGATCGTCTCCTCTTGCTTCTCTCTCTAGAAAAAAAAATACTAATTAGGAGGTTGAAGAAGAGATGGAATTATTGGGGACCAAAAGGCCACTCACTCAGATCACTAGCAGCGGCGACATTGCACCACAGTACGTGCGCTGGGCCGGAGGACAGCGGCGAGCTAGAGCCCGGCCGCCGGGGCCCCGGACCGAGACAGCCTGCCAAGTGGACCCGTCCATGCCCCCCTCTTCTTTACCTCTCCCCATCTTAACTCGCTTTCGCCGTTCGCAGCAAGACCAGCAGCCAAGGAAGACGACTGCCATCTGCTTCTCACTACTGCGAGAGGTGGTACTCCAGTGTCATATTACTGTACTGCCTGCTAGCTGCTAGGAGTAGCAAACCGAAGGAACTCCTGTTTTGGGCATACTCGGTTTTGAACACAATTATTCATGCAGTTTTTGTTCTCTAGTATTGCCATTGCAATGCTTGTTCATTTTCCGTATGGAATCCTATAAATTAGGCCATTGTTTATTTTGTTTGTGTTCGAAAGAGAACCTCGCGAAGGGCAGCCAACTTTTGGCGTGTCAATTTCCGAGGTAACCAAATTGACTGCTCAACTTTTGGTTCCCTGAATGAACTGAAGAGGTTGGGGGTGGGGTTTGTCCCCACCTGAATTTTGAATTTCGTTCAAATGAGCCTAGGCTGTTTTTTTTTTGGTATGGGATGTCCTCCTGCCCTCTAAGCCATCGAGGACGAGAAACAAATATTAATTCTCTGATAGATTCTCTTTGGCACAAATCACAAAGCAGGATTTCTTTTTCCCAGCACATAGGGATATTCTGTTTTTCAGTGGTGAGATTTAAAAGCTAGATAGTGGGAGGACCTCCTAAAGAGAAAAACTATTTCCAGGCTTGAAACATTTTTTTGGTCTTTTTCGTTAAGCATAGTTTGAACTAGTTCCATTTTCTAAAGAATACTACATTCGTTCTATACTAGGAGTACTTGTCATTCTAGAGTTTAAAACTTTTCTCACATATTCGTCATTCTCGTTTTCCTGATGCAGCTCTCTATCTATCTCCTCTTTCACTCTTCCTGGTTCTCTGCCGCCGGGGCCCCGGACCGAGACAGCCTGCCAAGTGGACCCGTCCATGCCCCCCTCTTCTTTACCTCTCCCCATCTTAACTCGCTTTCGCCGTTCGCAGCAAGACCAGCAGCCAAGGAAGACGACTGCCATCTGCTTCTCACTACTGCGAGAGGTGGTACTCCAGTGTCATATTACTGTACTGCCTGCTAGCTGCTAGGAGTAGCAAACCGAAGGAACTCCTGTTTTGGGCATACTCGGTTTTGAACACAATTATTCATGCAGTTTTTGTTCTCTAGTATTGCCATTGCAATGCTTGTTCATTTTCCGTATGGAATCCTATAAATTAGGCCATTGTTTATTTTGTTTGTGTTCGAAAGAGAACCTCGCGAAGGGCAGCCAACTTTTGGCGTGTCAATTTCCGAGGTAACCAAATTGACTGCTCAACTTTTGGTTCCCTGAATGAACTGAAGAGGTTGGGGGTGGGGTTTGTCCCCACCTGAATTTTGAATTTCGTTCAAATGAGCCTAGGCTGTTTTTTTTTTGGTATGGGATGTCCTCCTGCCCTCTAAGCCATCGAGGACGAGAAACAAATATTAATTCTCTGATAGATTCTCTTTGGCACAAATCACAAAGCAGGATTTCTTTTTCCCAGCACATAGGGATATTCTGTTTTTCAGTGGTGAGATTTAAAAGCTAGATAGTGGGAGGACCTCCTAAAGAGAAAAACTATTTCCAGGCTTGAAACATTTTTTTGGTCTTTTTCGTTAAGCATAGTTTGAACTAGTTCCATTTTCTAAAGAATACTACATTCGTTCTATACTAGGAGTACTTGTCATTCTAGAGTTTAAAACTTTTCTCACATATTCGTCATTCTCGTTTTCCTGATGCAGCTCTCTATCTATCTCCTCTTTCACTCTTCCTGGTTCTCTGCACGCTTTTTTACCTTTTTAACTCTCCTTAATTTCCGTGTCCAAGTTAGGATGGCAATGAATATGAAACAGAGGCAGTAATAAACCATATCACCATATATGTTTATTTGTGATGAAGTAAACCATGGCATGAAAGAAAATTAGCCAAATATAGGACAGAAATGCTCAAATTTGTCAAAACAAGCTATTCATCTCCTGCTGCATTGAAATGTGAAACCAAATGTGCTCTCAGTCTCAGGGCCTCATGAGGAACAAAGTCAAAGATCGAATAAATGAAAAGCAAAATGACTTTCTTTCCTCTGTACGACGATCCCCTCTGCATGCTCTTCCATCATCAAATCATGGTTGATTTGAAGGTCGGTGACATGCACACCTTTGCTTGTTCCTCTACCCTCATATAACAAGTCTCTGACAATCACTTAGCCACATTTTTTCCTTCTTGAAATGACCTATCCGGATATTCAGCCATGGTTCTCTTTAGCTAATATTTGGTTTATAACAAAATCAGATGGTATCTGAAATAGTGAGAAGTTTTTTTTTATGTGGGAAGACATGTTATGTTCTTGGTCCAAAACCGTCCAAAACACTTCGTCAATGCACTGCTGAAAATTAAGGCAGACATATACGGCGAAATGCACGGCGATCAGGTAGTGATATAAAGTGCATGTACCATAGATGTACTGGATGCATGGAAACAACATATACACAACCCAGCCTGTTACCTATCTCACCTCATGGGAATTAAAGGATGCACATGTATCACGTACGTACACACCATGCACAACACACCACTGATCCGTTACACAGCTATCTATCTGGCTAATAATTAATTACCAAACCATTCTCTGTTGTACCTAGCTAGTTGATCGAAATGAACAACAATCATACAGTAGTGCCGTAGTATGATCAATCTCTAATTATAAGTAACAATCTTCTAGTAATGTTTTGATTATGACAATCCAGGGGGTTAATTAAACAAGGGAATTACGATCGTGGCGGAGAGCGTTGACAGTGCCACTCCAACTTACCACCACCCGCCCGCTTTCATCGACCCTTCCATTCTTTTTCAAATCTTTAATTCTCTGCCTATCTCTTTCGTTACTCTAATCACCTTCGAAATCGATCACAATCTTTCTCTAGGGATCTTTCTTTTATTATTTTTTTTCTTTTTTACTTCTTGTTGTTGGTGCTGTCTTCTTTTTACTGTACCAGGGCATGCATCTTCGCCTCTCTTCTTTTCAGCCAAGCCATGTCATCACGTGGTAGGGGATTACGTACGTACTAGGGCGGCGGCTGCGGCAGTACGTAGCTGCTACAGCGTCGTGACGTTGCTCAGCCGCTCCGCCGGCGTCGTCGCCGCCGACCGCGTCGAAGCTCCACAGGTCGTCGTCGCTGCCGCCGGTGAGGAGCCTGGTGGCGGCGGCGGAGTAGAAGGCGAGTCCGTCCCCGGCGTCGTCTCCGCCGTCGTCGAAGGTGCAGAGCTGGTCCGCCGCCGCGTCGGGCTGCCCGTTGAGGTGCGACGCCACGAGCCGGTCCATCATGGCCCAGTCCGTGATCCCGTTCCCGCCGCGGCGGTGGAGCTCGTCGGCGCCGGCGCCGGCCG